>JBAIZL010000007.1:7929697-7952197 GCA_036971475.1 Prosapia bicincta | reverse complement strand
CGTGTGTCGTCACTAGCTCTTGATAATGCTGGCAATGGAAGCTAGTAATAGTCAGAGAAATTTGTTGGTTAAAAACTGTTCTGGTTTATAATGACCAATATAGAACAATAGCAGCGCCAACAATTTAGTACAATGGTAATAACAAATAAAATACTTACACAAACTCAAAAATTAATAATTTATTCCCTCAGACTCGTTTCAGTGACAAAGTCATTGTCAGTAAGTATTACGTGTATTTGTGAGTTTGTATTTGTTATTAATATAACGTCACAAATTCAGCTCAAACAATAGTTAGTTGGTAAAAGTAAATGTGTGTGTGTGTGTGTGTGTGTGTGTGTTTGTTTCTGTTTGAATTTGTGGTGTGTGTTTGGATTTGTGGTGTTTGTGTGTGTGTGGGTGATGTGTGTGTTTGTGTCTGTGGTGTGTTTCTCTCTCTCTCTCTCTCTCCCTCTGTCTGTCTGTCTGTCTCTCTCTCTCTCTGTATTTGTGTCTATGGTGTGTGTTTCTCTCTCTCTCTCTCTCTCTCTCTCTCTCTCTCTCTCTGTGTGTGTGTGTGTGTGTGTGTGTGTGTTTGTGTGTGTGTGTGTGTGTGTGTGTGTGTGTGTGTGTGTGTGTGTGTAGATGACGTTTTTATTGTTAAATATTTGTTTATTAATGATATACATTTCATCATTAACAACATACCATAAGTATGTACATTCCAATATCTAAAATATTTACAAAACTAAAAGCTCAATGCTATTCGTCAATGTAATTATCGATATTTTCAAGAGTTTCGTACACCATCATCAGCTGAAACAACGCTGACTCTTGTGAAATATATAGCCTATATATAAAGTTCTACAGTTTCTATTAGAAACAATATTTCTGCTCTTAGTACGTTTTGTGTTTAACCTTCTGTGTAGTGTTTTTGTTTAGTTTATACGTTTTGCATAGGAACTTACAATATTGAATCTAATTTACTTCGTGTTAAATGTATCTTAGAAACATAACTCTGTATATCACTCTATAAAGATTTGTAGTTTTTAAAGAAACATGCATGCACTGACGTGCTTTACCGAGTACCTACATATGTTATTCATGGAAGATAATATTTTGCGAGTTATTGATGGAACCTGTCGAGGGAAATATATGAGAAAACTCGCCCTGAATGTGGGTCAGTGATCCCACATGGCGCCAGGCTCGGTTATGACCGACCGAATGTCCACTATTTTTGTTACATCCTCAATTATTTCGCTTTTACCGGGCGATAAAAACCTTAATGGAAGTCACTCCCCCGCGTGTACTTGTTACGTTTTTATCTCTTATATTTACCCCCGTAATAAAATCTGTTAGGGTTTTTATGCCGCACATAAAGGTTCTAGCGAAATATTTAGCTCCCAGTTCAACATCCTGCCGTGAGAGGCGCTGTATGTTTGTATCCCAAACAAAATTAACACCATCTCAATAGTTTAGTGGATATTTAGAGATTTGTTAAAATCAATTAACGCCTGTGGAATTCCTCCCGTTTAGTAAATAACACAAATAGGTTGTCTGTAATAATTGACTCACTATCTAAAGGTGAATTGTCAGACGTTGATTAGTATGTTACGGGAAGATTGACAAACTCTTAATTTATAAGTCACATTCTAAAGGTGAATTTTCATACAGTAATTAGTAAGTGATATGTACATTTATAGGCTGTGGTTATAGGCTGTAGTCAATCTAATGATGAATTTTCACACAATCTATAACGAATTTTCAGATCTTGATTAATATAGACACAGGTAAAGTGACAGGCTGTTAATGGTAAGTCACATTCTAAAGGTGAATTTTCATACAGTAATTAGTAAGTGATATGTACATTTATAGGCTGTGGTTATAGGCTGTAGTCAATCTAATGATGAATTTTCACACAATCTAAAGGCGAATTTTCAGATCTTGATTAGTATAGACAGAGGTAAAGTGACAGGCTGTTAAAGGTAAGTCACATTCTAAAGGTGAATTTTCATACAGTAATTAGTAAGTGATATGTACATTTATAGGCTGTGGTTATAGGCTGTAGTCAATCTAATGATGAATTTTCACACAATCTAAAACGAATTTTCAGATCTTGATTAATATAGACACAGGTAAAGTGACAGGCTGTTAATGGTAAGTCGCATTCTAAAGGTGAATTTTCATACAGTAATTAGTAAGTGATATGTACATTTATAGGCTGTGGTTATAGGCTGTAGTCAATCTAATGATGAATTTTCACACAATCTAAAACGAATTTTCAGATCTTGATTAATATAGACACAGGTAAAGTGACAGGCTGTTAATGGTGTCACATTCTAAAGGTGAATTTTCATACAGTAATAAGTAAGTGATATGTACATTTATAGGCTGTGGTTATAGGCTGTAGTCAATCTAATGATGAATTTTCACACAATCTAAAGGCGAATTTTCAGATCTTGATTAGTATAGACAGAGGTAAAGTGACAGGCTGTTAAAGGTAAGTCACATTCTAAAGGTGAATTTTCATACAGTAATTAGTAAGTGATATGTACATTTATAGGCTGTGGTTATAGGCTGTAGTCAATCTAATGATGAATTTTCACACAATCTAAAACGAATTTTCAGATCTTGATTAATATAGACACAGGTAAAGTGACAGGCTGTTAATGGTAAGTCACATTCTAAAGGTGAATTTTCATACAGTAATTAGTAAGTGATATGTACATTTATAGGCTGTGGTTATAGGCTGTAGTCAATCTAATGATGAATTTTCACACAATCTAAAACGAATTTTCAGATCTTGATTAATATAGACACAGGTAAAGTGACAGGCTGTTAATGGTAAGTCACATTCTAAAGGTGAATTTTCATACAGTAATTAGTAAGTGATATGTACATTTATAGGCTGTGGTTATAGGCTGTAGTCAATCTAATGATGAATTTTCACACAATCTAAAGGCGAATTTTCAGATCTTGATTAATATAGACACAGGTAAAGTGACAGGCTGTTAAAGGTAAGTCACATTCTAAAGGTGAATTTTCATACAGTAATTAGTAAGTGATATGTACATTTATAGGCTGTGGTTATAGGCTGTAGTCAATCTAATGATGAATTTTCACACAATCTAAAACGAATTTTCAGATCTTGATTAATATAGACACAGGTAAAGTGACAGGCTGTTAATGGTAAGTCGCATTCTAAAGGTGAATTTTCATACAGTAATTAGTAAGTGATATGTACATTTATAGGCTGTGGTTATAGGCTGTAGTCAATCTAATGATGAATTTTCACACAATCTAAAGGCGAATTTTCAGATCTTGATTAATATAGACACAGGTAAAGTGACAGGCTGTTAATGGTAAGTCACATTCTAAAGGTGAATTTTCATACAGTAATTAGTAAGTGATATGTACATTTATAGGCTGTGGTTATAGGCTGTAGTCAATCTAATGATGAATTTTCACACAATCTAAAGGCGAATTTTCAGATCTTGATTAATATAGACACAGGTAAAGTGACAGGCTGTTAATGGTAAGTCACATTCTAAAGGTGAATTTTCATACAGTAATTAGTAAGTGATATGTACATTTATAGGCTGTGGTTATAGGCTGTAGTCAATCTAATGATGAATTTTCACACAATCTAAAGGCGAATTTTCAGATCTTGATTAATATAGACACAGGTAAAGTGACAGGCTGTTAATGGTAAGTCACATTCTAAAGGTGAATTTTCATACAGTAATTAGTAAGTGATATGTACATTTATAGGCTGCGGTTATAGGCTGTAGTCAATCTAATGATGAATTTTCACACAATCTAAAACGAATTTTCAGATCTTGATTAATATAGACACAGGTAAAGTGACAGGCTGTTAATGGTAAGTCACATTCTAAAGGTGAATTTTCATACAGTAATTAGTAAGTGATATGTACATTTATAGGCTGTGGTTATAGGCTGTAGTCAATCTAATGATGAATTTTCACACAATCTAAAGGCGAATTTTCAGATCTTGATTAATATAGACACAGGTAAAGTGACAGGCTGTTAATGGTAAGTCACATTCTAAAGGTGAATTTTCATACAGTAATTAGTAAGTGATATGTACATTTATAGGCTGTGGTTATAGGCTGTAGTCAATCTAATGATGAATTTTCACACAATCAAAAACGAATTTTCAGATCTTGATTAATATAGACACAGGTAAAGTGACAGGCTGTTAATGGTAAGTCACATTCTAAAGGTGAATTTTCATACAGTAATTAGTAAGTGATATGTACATTTATAGGCTGTGGTTATAGGCTGTAGTCAATCTAATGATGAATTTTTACACAATCTAAAACGAATTTTCAGATCTTGATTAATATAGACACAGGTAAAGTGACAGGCTGTTAATGGTAAGTCACATTCTAAAGGTGAATTTTCATACAGTAATTAGTAAGTGATATGTAAATTTATAGGTTGTGGCTATAGGCTGTAGTCAATCTAATGATGATTTTTCACACAATCTAAAGGCGAATTTTCAGATCTTGATTAATATAGACACAGGTAAAGTGACAGGCTGTTAATGGTAAGTCACATTCTAAAGGTGAATTTTCATACAGTAAATAGTAAGTGATATGTACATTTATATGCTGTGGTTATAGGCTGTAGTCAATCTAATGATGAATTTTCACACAATCTAAAACGAATTTTCAGATCTTGATTAGTATAGACAGAGGTAAAGTGACAGGCTGTTAATGGTAAGTCGCATTCTAAAGGTGAATTTTCATACAGTAATTAGTAAGTGATATGTACATTTATAGGCTGTGGTTATAGGCTGTAGTCAATCTAATGATGAATTTTCACACAATCTAAAACGAATTTTCAGATCTTGATTAGTATAGACAGAGGTAAAGTGACAGGCTGTTAATGGTAAGTCACATTCTAAAGGTGAATTTTCATACAGTAATTAGTAAGTGATATGTACATTTATAGGCTGTGGTTATAGGCTGTAGTCAATCTAATGATGAATTTTCACACAATCTAAAACGAATTTTCAGATCTTGATTAGTATAGACAGAGGTAAAGTGACAGGCTGTTAAAGGTAAGTCACAGTGTAACGGTGAATTTTTAGACCGCGAATACCATGCCACAAGTAAATTGACATGCTGTGATTAGTAAGTCAAAATAAAAATTGCGAATATTCAGACAGCGATTAGTAACATTTACGGGTAGGACATTTACAGGCTGTGTTTAGTGAGGCAATTTAATGATGTTGATTTTTTACACAATCTAATAGAGTATTTTGAGACCTTAGTATGTCACATCTAGATTGACAGATTGTGGTTAGTACGTCTAAGTGATAAGTACATTTTTAGTATGTGATTGTAAATCACAATGTAACGGAAAATTTTCAGACTGCTATTTTTGTAAGTCATAATCCAGGCTATGATTGGTAATTTAGAAACTCAAATAAGGTAGATTAGTACGTTGTGATCAGAAAGTCACAAACTTAAATAATTTCAAGCTGCGGTTATTAAGTCACAATCTAAATTTATGTTATTTGACAGTTTACTACTAGTAACACGAAGACTAAGTTCAGGTAATTTGGCAGGCTAGGGCGGGTTCTCTAACGTAATGTTGTAATGACAGCTTTCTATAACAGTTTTTAATTTGTTATTTTTTTTCCTCTTGAGCAACATAAAATAAAAGCATCACTAAAGTCCAAGTTAACGAACTTCGCATTTTTGTTTGACAATTTGTTGGGCAAAAAATATTGGCAGTTTTTCAAAGCCGTCTATTTATAGAGCCGAGCGGCTTTTTTTTGATTTATTTCCTCTGGCAAAAAGTATGAAATAAGATTCTTGTCAGAGTGTGTTTTTTTATTATTTTGGCAGCTGACGTGAGCCTATACAATGAACTGTGACTATGACTAAGTGGAACAAACAGTTCTTCAATGTCAGCCACAGATCGTGTTGTTTCGTTCATGTTTGGATGCCCTGAACTTGAAACAGACGCAATGCGGTTTTATTTTTAACAGATGCATTTTTCTAACCCTCTAACATTATTGTTCGGGTGGTTATTTTCCTGTTATAGTTTAGCTTGCGTGTGCTCTCTACATGCTTGCTCATTCGGCTAGCCTATTCGTCCGTTCTGCACCATCTAACACATTGTGTTGTAAACTTCGCTTACCTACTTTAATTTGTCCTATCTTTTATTTTTGTACATTGTACAAACATTTTGTCATACATTGTATTCGTCTTTTACAAAACTGCAATGCGTAAAGTTTGATATAATTGTAATATTTTTCATAGCATTTTTCATTATTTTTCTATTTGACTAACCTGTAAAATAGTGTTGTATGTTTGAAGAAACCGAATCTGTTGTGGTTAAATATTGTTTGGATTATATACCATTTAATTTAAAACAAAAGGTTGTTTATTTCGACGTTAACTCAAACCTAAATCTATTAATAGTTCTTTTGTCTGTACAGTTCATTGTTTTTATAATTTGAAAAATACTAGCTGGAAAGAAGAACTGGATAAACGACAGCTGTGACGTACGACAGCCATGACTTACGACAAGTGTGACGTACGACAGGCGTGACATGCGATAGGTAACTAACGGCAGCTGTGACGTACGACAGCCGTGATTTACGACAACTGTGACGTACGACAGGCGTGACATACGATAGGTAACTAACGGCCGATGTGACGTACGACAGCCGTGATTTCCGACAACTGTGACGTACGACAGGCGTGACATACGATAGGTAACTAACGGCAGCTGTGACGTACGACAGCCGTGATTTACGACAGGTGTGACGTACGACAGGCGTGACATACGATAGGTAACTAACGGCAGCTGTGACGTACGACAGCCGTGATTTACGACAGGTGTGACGTACGACAGGCGTGGCATACGATAGGTAACTAACGGCAGCTGTGACGTACGATAGCTGTGACTTACGACAGGCGTGACATACGATAGGTAACTAACGGCAGCTGTGACGTACGACAGCCGTGACTTA
This sequence comes from Prosapia bicincta, assembly GCA_036971475.1. Lineage (NCBI taxonomy): Eukaryota > Metazoa > Arthropoda > Insecta > Hemiptera > Cercopidae > Prosapia > Prosapia bicincta. Next base: position 7,945,209 of record JBAIZL010000007.1, on the reverse strand, counting down.
CGACAGGTGTGACGTACGACAGGCGTGACATACGATAGGTAACTAACGGCAGTTGTGACGTACGACAGACGTGAAATACTATAGCTGACTTACGACAGCTGGGACGTACGGCAAGCGTGACATAAGACAGCCGTGACGTACGATAGCCGACTTACGACAGCTTTTACGTATGACAAGCGTGACATAAGACAACCGTGACACTATAGCCGTGACGAACTATAGCCGTGACGTACGACAAGCGTGACATAAGACAGACGTGACATACGTTAGCGTTGCCTTACGACGGCCGTGATACAAGACAGTCTATAGGTAGGTTGTCATTATATTATACATAATTGTAGTTTTAATTTGGGTAATGCGTGTATCCCCAAGATTGAGTTGGTTTAATGATGTGTTTTCTTTGTCATATTTAGTCAAAATATCTCTTCTGTTGCTCAAATCGTAAAAATACCGTTATGTTGTTACGATATTTAAAACAAAATAATTTGACTTAACATACAGAGATTTATGAAGCTAAAATTAATTTGGAATTAAAGATAGCAATGAAGAAAAGTCAAACTTACTATCATAATTGAGCATTTTAATATTTTCTGTATAAGTTTTATTTAGTTCTTTACTGGGAGCTAAAGATGAATAAAGATTCCCTGAATATTGCAATGTGAGCGGCGTTCAGTTGTGTACGACGGGTTAGCTCTTGTTTTTGTATAAACATAACCGCGATATAACCTCCTTCCAATACACTCGTCGAGACCCAGCGTCGGAAAGACTGAACAACACAGTTGCGAAACGCGTTCTCAAACAGCCCGAGAAGCAAGTCTTAGAATGCGGGCATAAATTACAGCCGCCCACATCCGCGTTGTTTGCGATCACTCCCACATTGCTCCTAATATACAGCTTCTCCTTAACTTGGTCAAGGCCTCGCGGACAGTGATTGCCTGTTTATTTGGTTCCGAAGTTCTGGAATCCGCAGCGCAAAGAAAGAACTTACAGAGACCGTCTTGTATTGGAGGAGAACTGAACTCTAATTCGCGATGGGAGTGATTCTTTTACGGTAACGAGAGGTTATTGGGGAATACGCATGCGCAGAATATGGTTTAATGTAGCGGGAACTAAACAGGCAAATGATGCTTTCAAACTGAACTCGAAGAACGGAGTCTCAGTGAAACTGGTCACCATGCCATTCCACCGGTCACATAGAATATAAAAGCCATTTCCAGAACTAAGAAAATCCCAAACAGGGCTTTCTAATGGTTTCTTTTTCTAAACCCGGGTCAGGGCTCCAGAACCCTCCCAGCTCTCATTTAGCAAGCTCCCTCCGTCTCACATGCGCATGCGGTTAGTACCCCTACCGCGAATGCAGGAAACGGGATTGATTACCCATTTATCAAGCTGATAAGCTCTTTCCATGGAGAAATGACACAGTACGGGAAGTGTCGCGCTAAGAGCGGGATGAAAAAACCTGGCAAAAAAGAACCTTTTCAGAAAGCACCCCTTCCCGATCATACAGGAACCCTGGGGACTTGGATCACCTTATGGTAAGGGATAAGGAGGGGTATTACCCTACTAATACCTTGTTAGTGAGTCTATGGCAGGAATGACATGCACCTCTTCTTCTGCTGCCTACTCGAAACTGAAAAGGTATGGAAATAAAAATTATTACTTTAATTTGGGGCTAAGCTGAGACCCTGGGGATGGCCCCTGCGTGACCTGGTACATAACTGCCAAGCAGATGAATTATTAGTATGTACATTTTATTTCCTAATGAACGTTTATGCATACCATGTGGCGCTACCTAACGATCAATCTCCAGAATAGCTACAGAAGAAATGTTCTGAGAAAGACCGCAGTAGATCCTAGCTACAAACTCCAACTCTATAAATGCTCTCTTCATGCGTGACCTTTGACCTCTAAGGTACCCCATTTATATAAAAGTTTTGTAAGATGGTGGTTAGATACAGAAATCCTTCTTCTGTACCCAAACAATCTCATTGCGTTAACAAATAATGTTTCTAATATTTTATGTGAAAGGAGAATCTACGAGAAAGGATCGTCATGAGAGTGAGGCAGACTCTGTTACTAGGATTCGGGGGGAGGGCATACAACTACCTGGGCGATAATATGACAATTACGTAACGTAAATGTTACGTTGCGTTTGTACGAGTGGGCTCATGAATTTATTGTGAGGTTTTTCTTGATGTTTTTGTTTTCATAATTTTTTATAGGTTAATTAGCTGAAACAGTATTTCTAGAGAAAAAGCATTTAATCATATAAACTATAACTTATCGTGTTTTATTTTTATTTCTCACTAGTAACTGTTACTATACGATATATAAGTGCTTGACTAATAATTAGGGCCGGTATCTGCGTTGTTATTTATACAGTATGTAAATAGTAACATTTATCTGCATAAAGGGGGTTCCTACTTAGGTCATTAAAGAAATTTTTTATATTAGTTACATTTTATTAAATCATTACAAATAATATAAATAAATATGCGTTAAAACAGCTGTTCTCTTACATAACCTATAACTTAAAATCAGCTGTTTTATGACATCATATGTTATCACTTATTTTATGCCAAACGGGACGAAATAACTATATTGCATACTTTGCCCCTTACGTGAAAAGCTTTTCTCTCATATAAAACTAAAATAATTCATTAAATTTAATTAATGAAATAACATTTGAAAAACCTGTATTAATATCAATTGTAATCCACTAGACGTTAAAGAAACGTATTTGAACTGGATTTGAGTGGGTGAATTAAAACTATTTTATTAACGGTTGAAAATTTGAAAAAAAATAAATATATAGAGAGCCCGAGCTAATAAAAATAATTGAATATTGCAAATTTGGAAAACTGTAATGTCTATTAATATATAAAGTAATAATTTAGATTTTGTGTTAATCGATATAATTTGTAGGAAATTTATGTACAGCGTTTTAGAATACATGTTTTCAACAGATTTTATATTTTAACTCTTGTGAAAATTATTATATTTTTAGAAAAAGCTAATACAATTTAATTTGCATTTCGGTTGGGTTAGGAAGGGGACAATGCACGCACCAAGCATTGACGGATGTATATTAACGCTGTCAACGAATTTTGTTTTCATCTGTGACGTATTTTGGACCACCGGTGGATAATATTGGGCAAGGCAGAACGGATTGTGGCAGATGATAGGAAGAGTTGTCAAGGCTCCAATAAGGTGGCGCCCTCTGCGCGGAGTGGGGGATACACTGCAGCGCTTTCCCCTTAGTCAGTCGATCGGACAGATGCTCGCCGTCAGCATCCAGTGTGTGTGTTAACAATGGGGGTTAAAGGTTGGTGTGAGACCGACTCGCCTCTGGGCATTCACAGGATCCGGAAAAGTAGGCAGTTTTCTTAACTAACCCCATGGTTTTGCTTGCTAACAAAAGTGTTGTTTTTCTGCAGTTTTTAGTAAAAATATTTGCAAAAACAATATCGTAGCTTGTGATGTTCTATATATAATTATCTACTGCTATCTGTGATATCTGTAAGGCTTTGAAGTGTTTACTTGTTGACGCCATGAGCGGAGTAGGCTTCCTGGTGAAAACATTCACCCCGCGGCGGAAACGTCGCGCCAGTGAGAAACGGCGATTAGAGTTGCCCGGAGGGGCAGGATCACTGCCCCCGGATGTGGTGCCCAGTGGATGCTGGGAGGCGGCCCCTCCTATCACACCACCCCCCGCATTCCTTCCACCAGGACACGCTAAGGCAATGCATCCAGGTACTTCCCGTTTTATCGATTTTATTCCTTTACCCCCTCTTTATTTTACACATGTTGTTATAATGATTTATTTTAAAAAATACAAAAATGTGAATTTATTTGGTGGATACAAATAGTTACAAAATTTCACACACATATAGAATAAAGTGATTGATTATATTTGGTAATTATTTAGATTGCAAAGTGATAAGAAAAATGATTTATTAGGTATTTAGTAGTGATGTATGGTCAGTGTACGAAAGTGTTATTTAATTTCTCACTTGACACTTGTCAGAGTGAGAGCCTGTGTCTTCGATAAGAAACTCTTGTCTTACAACTTGCATAAATCCTGTTTAACTGTCTCTTTACTTTTAGATTCGCCAAATAATTGTTTTATAGTCATTTAACCGTACTGACAAGCCACGTATTAGTTTTGCTCTTCCTGTTTACGTGTGTATTGGGGAACAAAACAATAACATCGAAGTCAGACGGAATCGATATTGCCTAATCAAATTTTATCTGGAGTTGCAGGAAGTCGCCAGAAATAGGGTTAAAATGCATAAGCGCAGCCACCTACGATATTTTGGGAAATTGTCTAACACCACGAAATAGGACGATATCTACAAGAATTTTTTTTATTGACCTAGGAAAGTTACTTTTTTAAATAAGACGTAGGCCTGACGTCCTAAATGTTTAAAAATTTTAGAAAAGGCAAAAATATATTCACATTCCGACAATTTTTTTTTTTAAATTACAGTTATTTTTATAACACAGCACTGTTATTCTCATAGTACAAAATTTCCAGTCGGGATAAATTTAATTATATAATAGTAACAAAGAAGGAGGAAGTGTTACAATTTTAACGTAATCTTTTACCTCATGCACTAGGAAACATTGTTTTACAACCCAAATTTATCTTAATTTGTACTTTGTAGCTTTTTTCTAATGCATCGTAGCATAAGTGGTACTTTTCAACTATATTCTAATGCAGTGTAACATCCTTTGCAGCTATATTCTGGTGCAGTGTAACATTGTTGGTACTTTGCAGCTATATTCTGATGCAGTGTAACATAGTTGGTACTTTGTAGCTGTGTTCTGATGCAGTGTAACATTGTTGGTACTTTGCAGCTATATTCTGATGCGGTGTAACATATACGGTACTTTATAGCTATATTTCAATGCAGTGTAACATAGTTGGTACTTTGCAGCCATATTCTAATTCAGTGTAACATAGTTGGTACTTTTCAGCTATATTCTAATGCAGTGTAACATTGTTGGTACTTTGCAGCTATATTCTGATTCAGTGTAACATTGTTGGTACTTTGCAGCTATATTCTGATGCAGTGTAACATAGTTGGTACTTTGTAGCTATATTCTGATGCAGTGTAACATTGTTGGTACTTTGCAGCTATATTCTGATGCGGTGTAACATAGTTGGTACTTTGCAGCTATATTCTGATGCAGTATAACATTGTTGGTACTTTGCAGCTATATTCTGATGCAGTGTAACATAGTTGGTACTTTGTAGTTATATTATAATGCCGTGTAATATATTTGGTACTTTGTAGCTAAAATCTGATGCAGTGTAACGTAGTTGGTACTTTCCAGCTATATTCTGATGCGATGTAATATAGTAGTCTGCTGCAGTGTAACATATACGGTACTTTATAGCTATATTTCAATGCAGTGTAATATATTTGGTACTTTGTAGCTAAAATCTGATGCAGTGTAACGTAGTTGGCACTTTCCAGCTATATTCCGATGCGGTGTAATATAGTAGTCTGCTGCAGTGAAACATATACGGTACTTTATAGCTATATTTCAATGCAGTGTAACATAGTTGGTACTTTGTAGCTATATTTCAATGCAGTGTAATATATTTGGTACTTTGTAGCTAAAATCTGATGCAGTGTAACGTAGTTGGTACTTTCCAGCTATATTCTGATGCGGTGTAATATAGTAGTCTGCTGCAGTGTAACATATACCGTACTTTATAGCTATATTTCAATGCAGTGTAACATAGTTGGTACTTTGTAGCTATATTATAATGCCGTGTAATATATTTGGTACTTTGTAGCTATATAATGATACAGTGTAACATTGTTGGTACTTTGCAGCTATATTCTGATGCAGTGTAACATAGTTGGTACTTTGCAGCTATATTCTGATGCAGTGTAACATAGTTGGTACTTTGCAGTTATATTCTGATGCAGTGTAACATACTTGGTACTTTGTAGCTATATTATAATGCAGTATAACATAGTTGGTACTTTGTATCTATATTATAATGCAGTATAACATAGTTGGTACTTTGTAGCTATATTCTAATGCCGTGTAACATTGTTGGTACTTTGCAGCTATATTCTGATTCAGTATAACATTGTTGGTACTTTGTAGCTATATTCTGATGCAGTGTAACATAGTTGGTACTTTGTAGCTATATTCTGATGCAGTGTAACATTGTTGGTACTTTGCAGCTATATTCTGATGCGGTGTAACATAGTTGGTACTTTGCAGCTATATTCTGATGCAGTATAACATTGTTGGTACTTTGCAGCTATATTCTGATGCAGTGTAACATAGTTGGTACTTTGTAGTTATATTATAATGCCGTGTAATATATTTGGTACTTTGTAGCTAAAATCGGATGCAGTGTAACGTAGTTGGTACTTTCCAGCTATATTCTGATGCGATGTAATATAGTAGTCTGCTGCAGTGTAACATATACGGTACTTTATAGCTATATTTCAATGCAGTGTAATATATTTGGTACTTTGTAGCTAAAATCTGATGCAGCGTAACGTAGTTGGTACTTTCCAGCTATATTCCGATGCGGTGTAATATAGTAGTCTGCTGCAGTGTAACATATACGGTACTTTATAGCTATATTTCAATGCAGTGTAACATAGTTGGTACTTTGTAGCTATATTTCAATGCAGTGTAATATATTTGGTACTTTGTAGCTAAAATCTGATGCAGTGTAACGTAGTTGGCACTTTCCAGCTATATTCCGATGCGGTGTAATATAGTAGTCTGCTGCAGTGAAACATATACGGTACTTTATAGCTATATTTCAATGCAGTGTAACATAGTTGGTACTTTGTAGCTATATTTCAATGCAGTGTAATATATTTGGTACTTTGTAGCTAAAATCTGATGCAGTGTAACGTAGTTGGTACTTTCCAGCTATATTCTGATGCGGTGTAATATAGTAGTCTGCTGCAGTGTAACATATACCGTACTTTATAGCTATATTTCAATGCAGTGTAACATAGTTGGTACTTTGTAGCTATATTATAATGCCGTGTAATATATTTGGTACTTTGTAGCTATATAATGATACAGTGTAACATTGTTGGTACTTTGCAGCTATATTCTGATGCAGTGTAACATAGTTGGTACTTTGCAGCTATATTCTGATGCAGTGTAACATAGTTGGTACTTTGCAGTTATATTCTGATGCAGTGTAACATACTTGGTACTTTGTAGCTATATTATAATGCAGTATAACATAGTTGGTACTTTGTAGCTATATTATAATGCAGTATAACATAGTTGGTACTTTGTAGCTATATTATAATGCAGTATAACATAGTTGGTACTTTGTATCTATATTATAATGCAGTATAACATAGTTGGTACTTTGTAGCTATATTCTAATGCCGTGTAACATAGTTGGTACTTTGTAGCTATAATCTGATGCAGTGTAACATAGTTGGTACTTTGTAGCTATATTATAATGCAGTATAACATAGTGCTCTCTTTTATAGAAAAATACAATTTTAACGTTTTATGTTGTCTTGAAGTGAAATGGTTTTTGTTTGGTTTCCAAAATTCTAAATATCTGGGCATAAGAACCGACTTTCATGGGATCATGTTAATTAACAGCTTAATTAGTATAAATAACCAGTAACACATGTTCAAACATAAAGTCAAGATTTAATAAACCTTGAAATACAGAAGGAAACTCTTGTAGAGCAAGGTTAAACTGCAAACGAGTTCTTGGAATAGATGATGCACATAAAAAAGATCAATATTAAAGTAGGAAAGATCAAAATTTATTGAACAGCTCACTTAAAAATGGAAATATTACACATAATGTTTTTATAGTTTTACATTTTTATAGAATATAAATAAACCTCTGTTGGAGATTTCTTTACTATTGTAATTTCTGTGATATTATCGATGTCTCTTGAATACTTCCGACGTTTAAGGTATGGACAAAAAACCGGATTCTACGGTGACGTTTTACGTTCCGGAAGTGCCTCCATCTTGGATCGTTTCTCGTGACGCAGCAACCATTAAATTGTTCTGTAAGAGCCTGTGCTTCCGGATATGGTCGTAGATAACATAGAAGACATCTTTCTTCCTTGAATCGATTACCATGTGTTGTCCGGGTTGCTTTAACGTTTCCACACAGGCCCGGGACTATAAAAAGTTTTAAAAATTGTAATTTTAGTTATGTATAGAAGAAAGTACGCCATTTCAGAAGTTGGAATTACGATATCTGCAGGTATTCGTTGAGTACTGTACAACGAATAACAAAAATGCATAAAATATTTCCACCTCATTATTTAATAAAGAGAAACGTCAATAAATTGTAATAAAGAAAAAAGAGAAATTTAGAAAAAATAAAGATTGTTAGGAGGCAGACATCACATAAAACTGTGTTTTACATGTAGGGACAATAATAAACAAACCTACCCTACAACCTTGATATTCTTAGTTGCTGGTAATAGTGATAATATTTAATCCCCTTAAAAGCTTTAAAAAAAGTAATTATAGCTAACCATAAGATGCTTGGATTATTGTGGTATTAAAACCTCTTATAGAACGGATTACAACTAAATGAGATTCAAGTTGCTTGTTGTAAATATGTTTATTCACTGGATAAATCGTAAGTAATTATTAACCGAGTGAAAACCATTAAACTTGCTGACGCGTTTCGAAATAATCGTTTCATTGATGAAGCCAACCCGCTACTGTCGGCGATCATTCAAGCGTCTTCAATGAAACGATTGTTTCGTAAAGCGTTAAGTTTAATAGTTTTCACTCAGTTACTCAATAATTATTTGAGGTTTCCCTAACACTAGTTCCCGACTGTTTCCTTCTCTTATTGTTGCATTGAGGTATGCGAGGAACTCTGCTCACTTTATCACTTTGCTTGTGTTCCGAGAAGAATGACTAATACTCTTACAGAGTCGTTGATGCAATACGTTGCACCGAGCTGTTGCACAAGCTGCACCTCAGCCCACGTCATGTCTGCGCACAGTGCGTCGGCGGCTTCCCCTTGTTTGGCGTCATAAACACGCGTCGCATCGAAACGTACGAAAACCGCCGTCATAGTTGTTTAAATAATAATATTTGTTGTGTTTTATTGGTAACCAGAATCGAGTTTTGTGGTTTTGACCAATTAGAACGAGAGGAAATCACAATTGGGACTTCAACGAAATTCATTTACTTGGAGAAAACTCCTTGTATTTGATACCGTCAGACAAGAGATTATATAAACATGTCTAGGTATGAAATGATATTGCAAAGGGATTAATAATGACAATGTGCTGCTTGTAGACGTTTTTGTTAACACCACCTAGTCCATTGGATATTGTCAAAGATCTACCGTATGCGCCAAAACAAACAGTACTAAAAATTTGTAAGAATTTATTTTATTTCGTTTTATTTTATTTACATAATTTTCTCTGCAGGATTTAGCACCATGACTGCAAAACTAACCTCAAATGAAAATACGTCAACACAAATACGCGGCAACAATCAAAAGTACGCACAGCTGATCGAGAAGGCAACTACAGCTGATTCAGTTTCAGTACTGTTTATTTTGGCGCATACGGTACTATAATTTTTGGGGGCTGTCTGGTTCTAGTTATTAATTTACTCTATATACAGCCACAAAAGAAGTTTGTAACACATTATAGCCTTTATACAATTAGACGTGTGTGACAGATGACACGTGTGAAACGGTGGTATTTGCAAGGCTTTGCCTCAAATTGAACGTTGAATATCCTAATGTATTAAACTAAACTCATTTAGCGGGTCTATAAAAACATGGCATCACATTTGATCACTACCTAAACATAACAGGGAAATATTTGTAGTATGGGTAGTAGAGTGAAAGCAGTCGAAGTCTGACATGGAGATACAGAGTGTAAAACCTTTCTAGAAACTATCCGCCTACACTCCTCGTAATTAGCCGAGAATCGCGCACATTGAGAATGGTTACAACCGGGTCGTCGCCTTGCTGTTCGGGCGGCCACTTCTCTGTGTAGTTTTTAGTTACCAGATAGTATCCGCGAAAACATTGTGAGAATCCAACCGCTCCGACTTTACATGTGGGACGTCAGATCTCGTCTTTAGGTGCCTTACATGCAGAAGATTGGATTAATGTACCGTATGCGCCAAAGTAATCAGACCTAAAACTGAATCAGCGTTACTTGCCTTCTCTCAGATATGGAGTCGTTATGTAGAAGACCAATGGTTCTAACAATATGGTTCGCAACCAGCTACACTGCCTTAGACATTATTCTTTTCCTTCAAGAAACCTTTGGCAACCGCCTCATCTCCCTAAGAACAAACTTTCCTTACCCAGCCCAGTCTCCCGATCTTGCACCCCCTGACGTCTGGGGAATGATGAAGAAGATTTTCCGTGGTGGCCCACCAACCACCATCGTCCAACTATAGGCAATAGTAACAATGTCTATAACGAGCAAGAAACAACCCCTTTTCGCCAAAATGATGCAAAACGTTCACAAGAATGGTACGAGTGATGCCTCAAATTGAACGGAGATCATATTGAACATGTTTATACCCGAATCTAACCGATTTAACTTCTTTTTACTTGTATGTGTTTGTAAAACTGTGTAAATAAAATAAAATACAATAAAATCTATTAAAATAAAACGAAACACAATAAAAACTGTTTCAGTACTATTTACTTTGGCGCATACTGTAAAATAAGTCGTAACTATAAAGCTCAAGTGTTTTTTTTAAAGTCGCAGTGACTCCACAGTGTAGATAAATCCTGTATATACTGAGAAGAAGATTCAAATTGTTAGTCGACTTGTCAGTTTGTCCTTGGAAGAGAGTCCAGGCTTGTTACAACACCCCTTTGCCTCGGATTTCCTTTACACATGCTGAGCGCTATGCGAGGACATCGCTATTTGCCCACCAGAGGACTTATGTGACATCTGACAAAATATAATGAAATATCTCGTCCACGTGGATATCGTAAACGGCGAACAACGCATTCATACATTACACAGCACAATAAAAAAAATACACACACTCCAAGACGACAAATACTCCTGTGTGACCAGACCGCCACAGCGTAAGCACGATTGACTGTAAGACGCCCAATGTTATTGTGTTTGTATCGTTCGTACCTGTTCCCTGTCATTGCGATGTATCAAAACTTAGACCGATAAGGTAGTTTATATTACCCACTCCATTATTCGTTTAGAGCAGGGGTTCCCAAACGTTTAGGTACCATGCCCCTTCCTCTTGAAATGGAAGCCTCCCACGCCCCCTCCACTTTACACTATAAGTAATACTTTACACTAAATAAATTAACTATATTACAAGAAACGTATTACCATATATATATATATATATATATATATATATATATATATATATAATTAATAAATTAAAAATATTTCAAAAACAAGAATACTTTTAATGAATATATTTATTCAAAGCTTTTCGCCGATAAAATAGTACCAGCATCTCCTAATACCAGATGCTGGTACTATTTTATCGGCGAAAAGCTTTGAATAAATATTTTCATTAAAAGTATTCTTGTTTTTGAAATATTTTTAATTTATTAACTATATTACAAGAAACATATCACCATATTTAATATATATATATATATATATATATATATATATATATATATATATATATATATATATAGAACTAAGTCAAAATACAAATACAAGAATTATAATTGAATTTACATTTTAATTTAATTATTATTCCTGATGATGTTGGTACTGTTAGCCAACGAAAAGCTTTGAATTGTAAATTCAATTATAATTCTTGTATTTGTATTTTGACTTAGTTCTTTATTAATACACAAGAATACATATTGCGATATATATATATATATATATATATATATATATATATATATATATATATATATATATATATATATTAAATATGGTGATATTTTTTCTTGTAATACAGTTAATAAATTGAAAATGTTTCAAAAACAAGAATACTTTTAATGCATATATTTATTCAAAGCTTTTCGCCGATAAAACAGTATCAGCATCTTCAGGAAAATAATTATCTAACAAAATATATATATAAATATAATATATATATATATATATAATTGAAAACAATTTATTTAAACATACTTTATGTTAGTGAGATGGATGAGCTTGCACTTTTCACTAGTATGCCTACTTAAGGTTGTATTTTAGTAAGGGCAACACGCAAGTCACTAGCAACATCAGGTGTGTTCCTATATTTTGTTTTTATTGTAACAAGTGAGGAAAATGCTTTTTCGCATAAGTAGATGCTTGAAAAAGGTAAGTACAATCGTAGTGCTGTCTGCGATACTCTGGAATACACTTTTAAGTGTTTTATTAAAAATGAAGATTTGTCCATTTTGTCGAAATCATATTTGGCCGAGGAATCAATTTTTTATTTCTACACCTTCATTTTGCAATACTTCTGGCAGCGAGTCTATGTTGACATTGAATAGGTCAACTGACAATCTCTAAATATTCACCTCACAAGTGTCGGGGAAGTATTTTCTGAACTCTTCAGTCAAGTGGTTTGATATTTGGTTTTCCAATTGGGATCCGACAAAAATTTCCTTGAAGCGTGTTTCTTCTGAGATTCTCATTACTTTTGACGAAATTTGAATAATTTTGAATAGCTGCAGTGGTTTCTGATAATTTACGTCTCCAATGTTGCAATTTCACAATATACACCTTCATGAGTAACTACAGTATGTTTGAATCTCCAACTTGCAATTTTAAGTTCAGGCCGTTCAACGAGTCGAAGACGTCTGATAAATAAGCCAACATTACTTGAACACTTGGTTTTTTGAAATCCTCGCTTAGCTCATTTTGCTTCTGATAATCCATGAAAGTAATCACTTCATCTCAGAGTTCAAATAATCTTGCCAGCATGTTGCCTTTCGAAAGCCAGCGTACTTCTGTGTGAAATAACAGCGTCTTGTGATCACTTCCTAAATCTTCACAGAGCTTTAAACAGTCGAGTATTTAATGGACTATTTTTTATGTAACGAACTATTTTAATATACAATTTTAGACAACATTGAGTTCGTTTGGAAGAGTTTTAGCTGCCAAGGCTTGACGATGTATAAAACAATTCATCCCAGTAACATCAGCATTTTTACCTTTTACCAATTGCATGAAGCCTGAGCGAGAGCCAAGCTTTGAAGGGGCTCCATCTGTGCAAACGTCAATCAGTTTTTACCACAAGAGTTCATATTTGTCAAAAAAGTTTAATACGGCTTCCATCACGTCAACAGCTTTTGTAGTGGTCAAAAATTCTGTTGAAAACAGAAGCTCGTCGCTTAGCAACCGCGGTGGCTTGCCTACACGCTCCCCAGTTTGGGAACCACTGGTTTAGAGAATTGCACTCTCTCTCTCGCTCTACTTCTCTCTTTCTTTGTCTCTCTCTCTCTCTCTCTCTATCTCGGTCTCTCTCTCTGTCTCTCTCTCTCTCTACCTCTCTCTTTCTCTGTCTCTTTCTCTCTTTTATTCTATCCCTCTCTTTCTACCTATTTCCCCTCCTATCCACCCTTCTATATCCTTCCTTCTTTCGCTCTCGAAGAAAAAGCTTTATTTCACGGAAAATTTCATTTTAAGACAAGGATTCATTCCCTCTTATCATCTTACGCTTCATAAATCTTCTTCATCATCGCTTCTTTTAAAAAAATATTGTTAATGTTGACAATAAGACAATAAATTGTGTTGCCAATTTATTAAAGTTAAAATTCCCTTCCTTTTTTAAAAGGGCATTTTTCAAACAACATTTTTAGTTGTTATCATCTGCAACGAAATAATAAGTAATTTCTGCGACGCTTTGTGATCATCAATAAATCTTTTAAGGTGAATTACAAATCCTTACTGTTTATGAGTAAACCTGTTAATCTTTAAGTAAACCTGTGAAACAAATTCAACCAAATTTTACTGTTACATTTTATTTTTGTACGTTCAAATATAAAAAGCAAACACGCAACATATATATTTTTAAAAATAAAAAATTGATGCAGTTTTTAATATTAAGAAAATGTATATAAATAAATATCCAGGAGAATGAAAGAAGGATTTTATATCAAATTTTGTTCAATTCCTTCTATTAGTTCACACTCTCTTTATCTTGTACAAAGTTTCAATCGTTAATACAATATGTACTTTCTCTTCATCCACTCAAGTTCAAGTTCAAATAGATTTTTTAAAACTTGTAGTGGATGAGACTTGTTAATATATTTTTTGTCTAATATTAAATTTATTAATTAAATATAATGAATTAATTTTAGTTTTATATTTTATGTATCGTCAATTAGTGACCAGTTAATTTAGTTCAGGAAATCCAAAGCCCGTATTCACAACTCCCCGCTTTCATAGAGGAGGTAGCTATCGTATTTCTAAGGTAGTAACACGGTTGTGTGGCTCAAGGCGAGATTTATGTTTGGGAGCGTTAAATATACTAAAGTGGTGGCCATATTGTGATTCGTCGTAAACGGTATTATTGTGTTAGGAAAGCAAAAGAATTGGTGGAGGATAATATAAGTAAAAGTGAAAACGTGCGAGATATTATTGTAATGTTCATTCCTGATGAATTCATTTTAGTTTTATATATTGTACTAGAAAAAGTTTTCACTTAAGGGACAAGGTATGCAATATTGGTATCTTGTCCATTTGACTTAAATTAAGTAATAACATATGATCTCATAAAACAGCTGATTTTATGTTATAGGTTATGTGGTAGTACAGCTGTTTTAACACATAGGTTATGTTACTTTATTTATATTACTTATAATTGTTTAAGTTTGCAAATATGTTTATCAAGTTGTTTAAAAAGTCCTCTCCCTGCTCTGAGAGTTAAATGTTTTCTTACTTACAAAAACAAGCGTCGAAGATGGAAATAGTAGGTTGGAATTCAGTAGGTGTATGGTATTTGTCGCAAAAATCTAAATCCGGCAGATGTTAGGAAGTGGAAGCTTGCCAGGAACGAACGGTGCATTGATTAGTTGTGGGAACCTGTTGTTCCTAATTGGAATATTTAGTTACAAACAGTTGCGGGCCTTCGCTGATAACGCGTCTGCCAGCATTCCATAGATAAGCTTTGCGCTACGTTGCCTTGATAACATCCGTTCATTAAGGGTGATTTATAAATAACTCTGGCCACACCGTAATGTGAGGTTAGGTCTAATCTGTGCGAGAGCGTTATTTAGGATTGTGGCCAGTACAAATAACCGACACGCGCGCATGTGCGCGCATTTAGTTTAACTTATGTTATGCTGACAGTTTTGGCGTCGGTTTATGCAATTGTTTACAGAACATATAAATATTTCTAAATACCTTACCCATCTAGGTAATGAATGAAATATATGAGATCTACATTAATTATAAAACAAGTAATTTAAACAACAATGTTTTAAAGTCAATTCTTACATAGCTAATCAAAGAAATATTTTTAAATATGTTACTTTTGAATAAGTGATAACAGTCAATATAACTAAAGCAACATGATTTCTGCGTTAAAACGGCTGT
>JBAIZL010000007.1:7862197-7927197 GCA_036971475.1 Prosapia bicincta | reverse complement strand
CTAATGCGCAAACAGAAATTACAGTTGCTAAATACCTGAAACAAATCATTATTTCTTTAATTGATGATGTTTATTTGTTTAAAAATTTATCTTTTATTAAAAGTTTTGGTAAAATTTAAAAAATAATTTTTACTTTAAAGTAATTACAAACCTTTTCCCGCTAGAAATTGGTTCGCGGAAATTTAATTTCACTTTTATAATTCCCTCCTTCACTTTGTTAAAAATTAAAAATAATGTATTTTTAGACATTCGCATGTATTCAACAAATTTATCGTCATGTAACAGTTTCGGAGTCAATGCATGACATTCTCCCAACTCCTAATTTTTCTTGTTTATTTCGGTTCCCAAACATCACAAACATCTAACCTAAGATAATTTTAAAAGTACTTAACTAAGTGAATACGTAATGGCTTACTTGCTGACGCGTTTCAAAACATTCGTTCTTTTTACGAAGCTAACCCTCTACTGGCGGCATCGGTTAGGTGTAAAGGCTCTAACGGGAATTGATTTATGACTGTGGAATGGGGTGGGTTGTTTGAGTTTTGGGTCATATAATATAAAAAGCTGTTTGCTTCGAAATGGGTGTGATCATTTAATACGTTTCCTTTATCTGTTGCGTAGTGTTTGTAGATTTCATATTTTTCTAAGGTTGTTAGTTTTTTACTTTGTTTTAATGTGTGTACACACATTTAAATTAGTGTGTATGTCGATGTAAATCGATGCCGCCAGTGGAGGGTTAGCTTCGTAAAAGGAACGAATGTTTCGAAACGCGTCAGCAAGTAAGCCATTACGTATTCACTTAGTTAAGTATTTTTATAATTAGTTTAATCAGTGAATTCAAGAAGCAACTTCTTTAACCTAAGTTCTACATTTTTCATGAGCAACAATTTACTACGTAGTTCTTTCTTTGACGCCAACGAACGAACGAAAATAACTGATTCTTTCTGGCCATGACTTATATGCCGCATAAGACGTAAGTCGGTGGAAACCGAAATAACGTATTGCACGTGACGGAATGTATTCTGTCTGACCGAAGTAAAGTCGGGTTTACACGATGCCAATCGAAGAGACAATCGTGAATGTCTGAGCCCAGTCCAATTGAATGAGAACTTGTTGACAAGGGGAAACTATTGCCACTGCAGTTGGTAGCGAAAAATGGCTGACTGCTTATCATTTGTTGTGTTGCGTGATGAATTGAAAGTAATGACTGAGGATCTATTTCAAGAATTTATCACTGAGGCTTGCGAAGTGCTCGAGGAAGAGTTAAATAAGGTGGAGTGGACAAGGAAATGGTCAAGGAGCGTCATAGCAACTGATAAAAGAATGCGAATGGAGGATCTATTGGAATATAAAACATGTTTAAGGACGATTACGGAGATTTGACGAACTATTGCCGCTTGTTGAAAGTAAAAGTAGACCAAGACACAATAATGAGGATAGCACTGCCTCTTACGTCAAAAATAGAAGTGACGCTATTATTTCTTGCTACAGGAAATAGTTACAGAAGTCTACAGGATTTCGTCCGAGTGTGCTGAAGAACAAATCCAAACTGGCCCAAAACGAGTCTTAAGCCGGGTTTACACGATGCCAATCGAAGAGACAATTGTCGGGGCCAGTTGTCTTGCGCCAGTTGCGTGAATGTCTGAGGACAGTCCAATTGAATGAAAACTTGTTCACACGGCGAAACTATTGCCACGCCAGTTAGTGACGAAAAATGGCGGAGTTGCTTATCGTATGTTGTGTCTCGTGATGAATTGAAAGTAATGAGTGAGGATATTTGTCGAGAATTTATAGCTGAAGCTTGAGAAATTCTCGAGGAAGAGTTAAATAAGAAGAGTCCACATCCAGATTTGGCACATTTCCGTTGTTTTGAGAACTCAATGTTAAATGTACTGCGAAATGATTTTATCTTTGCTTTTACTTCTGCTACACCGAATCCTTCAATGTTTAAATTTTCGACCATTGCAGCAAGTGCTGCCTCGCGAGCATTTCTGTCCTTATATAATTCTTCTCTTTGATTCCACAGGCACCTATGCTCTTTATATAATTTTTCTCTTTGATCCCACAGGCACCTATGCTCTTTATATAATTCTTCTCTTTGATCCCACAGGCACCTATGCTCCATATATAATTTTTCTCTTTGATCCCACAGGCACCTATGCTCTTTATATAATTCTTTTCTTTGATCCTACAGGCACCTATGCTTCCTATATAATTCTTCTCTTTGATCCCACAGGCACCTATGCTCTTTATATAATTCTTCTCTTTGATACCACAGGCACATATGCTCCTTATATAACTCCAAGAATTTTAAATTTAAGTCATCACTCCATTTAGGAGCCATACTTTTCCAATAAACAACAGACAATTTTAAAATAAAAAATTTAAACCCAACCCGTAGCAGTCTTGACTAACTATTGCAAACTGGCTCAAAACGACAGATCTACTGCCCTACAACGTTGATACGGTGCCAATTGTCTAGATAACTGTCTTGATAGAATGATGGGGAATGTCACTGCGCCCAGTCAATTGTCCTTTGTCTACGCCTGGAGACAATCGAATTTCAGGATAACTGGCAGGGCAGTTGGAACGCCAATTGTTCAGAGGTGTTTACACGTAGCATATAATTTTATGCCAGTAAGTTGTTCTCTGACAACTGTCTGCTCAATTAGCATCGTGTAAACCCGGCTTCACTCCCACCTTTTCGTGTACTACCACTTCTGAAAACATGTTACATTTTCAGAATGTTCTGTACAACAGCTTCTGCATCCATTATATCTACACATATTTCAACGTTTGTTATTTCATGCCGAAGCTAGTTCATCATTGAGTCTATCTAATATCGACCGTCTTGAGGAAGTCAGTGTTTTGACAGTCCTTTTCATGTTTGTTGGAAATTATTTATACTGACTCAACGCAGCCCTCCACCTCCCGTCTCGCCGATTGCGATATCTCAAGGTCAAGTGCACGGTTAAATGGTCGCGACAGTACTTTAAAATTTTCGGAGGACCGAAAAAAGTACCGTTAAGTGGAATTACCTTTTGTTTACACATTTATACGTATGGAGGAAAGATGTGCGTGCATTTACATTTACAGCCTATGCTTTTCTGTTAAAAATTATAAACGTGGACCCAATCTATTTACAGACAACACCCCACAATATACTGTTTTGCAATGTTTGTGCAATAAAGTCACAGCCATCATGTGCTTGGCTTCTTTCCAGCACTTTTGAAATTGGCAAATTCTGATAGCAAGAAATTAATAATTCACCCTTTCGTAACATTCTATTTTTAAGCTTTTATTTTTTATCGCGCATCGGACTCATATGCACACGCACACACGCTACAGTAACAACTGACTTAACATGTGATACGCCATTTTGTATCCTTTCTAACTCCCATTCTTTTGGTTTTGCTTTTCCTATTTCTTCTTCCTCGTCTTCCTATCTTCGGCAGGAAATCGTCATATTTAGGTACTCAAATTCTATGAAGTACGCACTTAATTTATTCCCCCCCCCACTCACAAACTCATTATCATCAGTGAGTCTTACACAAATTAAATTTACAGCTGGCTGTAGTTTGAGGTACTCACTGACGATAGTCACTTTTGTTATTAAAACGCGGATGGCGAAACAAATTACTGATTGTCAGTGGTTCGTTGTTTATACATTCGCCCATAATCAAAGTTATTCTTGGTTGTAAATTCACTGATGATGACAGCGTTGTCATTGAAACGCTTATGAAACAAGAAATACAATTAAAAAGTTTTTAAAGATAAATATTACATAGGTAATCAAAGAAAAATGTCATTTTAGTTACTTGTTACAAATAATTACAAATAATGTAAATAAAGTAACATAACCTATGCTTTAAAACAGATGTTCTACCACATAACCTATAACATAAAATCAGCTGTTTTATGAAATCAGCATGTTATAACTTATTTCAAGTCAAATGAGATGAAACTATATTGCATATCTTGCCTCTTTTGTGAAAGGTTTTATCTCCCATATAAAACTTAAATTAATTGTATTTAATTAATGATATAATATTTGAAAAAACTGTATTAAGATCAAGTGCCATTCAGTCCAAGTTGAAAAAAATGTTTTCGAACATGAGTGGTTGAATAGAAAAGCGTAATATATAATAATAATAATTATTATTATAATAATATATATAACAGAGTTTGAACTAATAGAAGGAATTGGAGAAACGTTTATGATCCTAATTATAAATTTTTCAATATTAAACCCCTTGCTGCACCCCTGAAACCCCTTGCTGCACCCCTGAAACCCCTTGCTGCACCCCTGAAACCCCTCACTGCACCCCTGAAACCCCTTGCTGCACCCCTGAAACCCCTTGCTGCACCCCTGAAGTATTAAAATATCGTAATTTTTGATTTCTCCTCAGTTCCTATATTTTACAGCTTTGATTGACTTTTGATTTTCATGTTTGTCGCTGAAAAAGCGCATGAAAAAATTATTAATTATGAATTTGTGTTTGCTTCTACATTTGCTCACAAGCTAAACTCATTCTGTTAAGAATTTGTTGACGTGTAAAAGTGCCATAACCTGTACAGGAGTATCAGTATTAGAACCGTCAAGGGCAGGTATGTTTGTATATGCACGTCATCCTCGTTGATAAGATGCGTGAGTCCGCGGTAATCTGATAACGTTGTATAAAGGATATTGGCGACTGTACGCGCCGGGACTGCGGCTGAAAAGATGTACGTCGTCCTCGTTGATAATATGCGTGAGTCCGCGGTAATCTGATAACGTCGTATAAAGGATATTGGCGACTGTACGCGCCGGGACTGCGGCTGAAAATATGTACGTCGTCCTCGTTGATAATATGCGTGAGTCCGCGGTAATCTGATAACGTTGTATAAAGGATATTGGCGACTGTACGCGCCGGGACTGCGGCTGAAAAGATGTACGTCGTCCTCGTTGATAATATGCGTGAGTCCGCGGTAATCTGATAACGTTGTATAAAGGATATTGGCGACTGTACGCGCCGGGACTACGACTGAGACGCGCAAGGTCGGGGCCGTTTCCGTATTTACCTGCCAGACAGTTATTTATCTCCTCTCGCCGCGCGCGCCCATACAATCATGCGCCCGTTTTTACACCTGTTCTTTATATTTAGTGCTCGAAGGAGTCGGTAAAAATTGTTTGATTATTTATTTAAAAGGGAAATAACAAAAACGTATAAACCTAATGAAATACATATGATTTACAAAATATTTTAAACTCACATTAAATATCTCAAGTATGTGTTCGCAGTAGTTGTCATAGAATGATTTTTTTACGGAGTTTAACTTATGAATCGTTGTAATGGTTACATTCTGAAACGTTTAGTTAGGTGTAAGTAGGTCTGGTTTAATTAAAAGAATAACAACATGGAAGGCGCGCAGAGACTACACTGTATATTGTTGAAATGTTTACAAATGAAAGAGAGTGCAACGTGAACAGAGGATACACAGGCAAGGAGATACAGAGAAAGGAATAGATTTGGTGAGAAACATATAGTGAGAGAGATAGAGAGAGAGAGCGCGACATGGACAGAGGATACACAGGCACGGAGATACAGAGAAAGAAGGAGACCTGGTGAAAAACATATAGTGAGAGGGGGAAGAGAGAGAGAGAAAATGACAGAAAGAGAATGAGAAAGAGAGAAAGAGAGGGGGTAGGGAGAATGAGAGAGGGGAAGTTAGGGAGGGAGAGAGAGAGAGAGATAGATGTGGACAGAGGATAGACAGGCATGGAGATACAGAGAAAGGAATAGACTTAGACTTGGTGAGAGACATATAGTGTGAGACAGAAAGACAGAAAGAGAATAAAATAGATAGGGAGAGAGAGATTGACAGGAAGGGGGAGAGACCAAAGAGAGGATGGATGATGTAGGGGTTATTACACCAAAGGAATCACCCCAGGGCATTTAAAAAGCTGGGAAAATTCTCAGAAAATCTACCATTAAAACTAGAAATAAATAAAACCTCTCAAAACCACAAAAACTTTCGTTTAAGTCCTGAGGTACATTTCTATTGCAAAGCAACATCTTCAGATGAAACTACTACAAGTTGACAAAAGTTAGTCTTGTCGTAATTTCATCTGAAGATGATTGACTTACAGTTAAAACGTACATCAGAACTTCAGTAATTTTTTTTTGTGATTTAGGAGGTTTTATTTATTTATAGTTATAAATCACACCACATCCTGCTAAAAACTACTGTAACTGGGCATCTGAAATGTGGGCTATTATCTCATGTGAAGAATATGAACCCATTGTGATTGATGGATTAGATTAGGGTAAATACATACAATTTTTAATGTTAGAAATAAACAAGTGTACAGTTGAATCACTTTGACAAAAATCGCCTCCCGCAGGCATGTGGGTGTGAGGGGTGGGGTTTAGCCGCTTGCTAGGGGAGGAGGAAGAGAAAGTCCTAAGTAGAAACGCTACTAGCCTGACTACATACTTTTAGCTGAGTTGAATCATTTATGCACGTCAAGAGAAAGAAACCGTGTACAACCCGGTTGCTCAATTTCTTAAAGAAACTAAAAACACGTGCACCATAAAATACTAAAGGTCACGAAACACAAATCAAAAACAAAACACCGGCAAATGTTTTTGGAAAGGAACGTGTAGACCCATCACCAACTTTCACGACCAACTGAAGTGTATTTAGAAAAAGTTAGAAAAAGCAGCCGAAGACTATCCTCTGAATAAATGGCTTCACATATACACCGACGGATCCTCGATACCGCAAACAGGAAAAACAGGAGCAGGCTACGTTTATCGACTATTTGAAGGTTTTCTCCTAGTGGGTGCATCTCTCAGCAATTACGACGGTGAAGTTGCTGCAGTCTTGGCCGTGGCTAAGGAGGTAGAGCAGATCAACCAGCCTATAAACACAGTTTTTTTTGGTTGATTCCCAGGCAGTTATCCACAACCTATCAAATAACACAGAAACAGATTGCCCAAGAACACTAGAGTGACGACAAATTCTACATACACTTGGACAAAAAGGATGGCTTATAAAACTTCAATGTATCCCCAGCCATGTCAACATTTTCGGAAATGAAAGAGCTGACAAACTAGCAAGGAAAGGGACTACACTCCAGCAACCTAGGTGCCAACCATCTCTAAAATCTTCTAAACTCCAAATAAGTGCTGCAACAGAGAAGTGGGTCCTACAACATCTAGCCCAAGAGGCAGCTGGTAAAAAATGGAAAAGCCTTGTCACCGCTGGGCCTGTTGAAAACAATCTCCCGCGAGCTGTTGCTGTATTCCGCATGAAAACAGGCCAATATTACCTGGCAGCCCATCTAAATCGCATCAAAGTTCTCCCAACACCACATTGTCAACTGTGCGGCTACACTACAATGGACGCAGAACATCTCACTGCATATCCGGTACTTCACCATTCCATTCAAGAAGAAGTACAACGGGCAGCTCTTCTCTACTGGTCAGCGCGTCACCAAAAGGCTCAACAGCCAAGGGTGGGCGTTGGCTAGTAAGTAAGTAAGTAAGTAAGTGTTATTGCAGCAGGTTCAACGTTAAGTCACAACACCTCCCAAAATCGTTCAGTCATCCTTCCGCATCCCTTTCACTTCGGTTCTGATTTACCCTAGGCTCAGTTAAGGAAACATTTGATTATGATAATCATTGTTGTGTAGTATCGTTTCAACATTCCTTTGAAACAACTGGCTCACTTGCCAATGTTTTGAGTGTTACCTGTCTGTGTCTGATTGGTGTCACAGATCAGCTGTGAATGATTGAAGCCACGTTTTGTGTTGCCACATTTAGCTTCCATGTTTGTTTTGGATTCAAATTCTTCCCTGTCCTTGCTTCCTCTAGGACCATTCATAATTATTTTGGTCTGTTTTTTTTATTTGTTTATTTTACTTGAGATTTACTATCTTAAAATGTATGTCCAGTACACTATAGAGTGGCTATGCTTTTCCCGTCGATAAATCTAAAGCAATTTTTAATTTAATGAAGCAATAAAGTTTCCATCACATATAACCACAGCTTGCAGTTATTTTTCAAGACTAAAATAATAGCTTAAATTGTATAATCATTAATAAAATTGTAAGACCATAATATATATAAAATGCGATTTAATATTACACCAATAAGATTGTCGTAACCTCATATATAATTATATTTACCCAAAGAGTAAACCAACAAATTTAAATTAACCTAAAATGTCAAAAATTCATCTCTCGAAAATTACATAAAATATATTCTGTAGGCTTAAAATAATTTTCTAAGACAAAATTTCAACAAATTTAAATTAACCTAAAATATCAAAAATGCATTTCTAAAAATTACATAAAATATATTTTGTAGGCCTAAAATCATTATAAGAAAAAAATTACAATAATATTATACGAGAATATAAAAAACTAAACGTAAAAACCTAGTAATAGTTATTTCTATTTATAAGTAAAAGTTTTAATCACATAATTAATTCAGAAACGTTTAAAACCTTAGATGTAATGATAATTATAAAAAAAATTACTTTGCTAAAAGTTAAGAATGCTTGTCGCACTTGGATTTTCCTTGTTTTGACTTGTTACACAAAAAAAACTTCATTCTAATTAACAATATTAGGCCTACTGTTTTAAATGTCGCAAATTTTTAATAATGAGTAAAAGTTACGGTAATATTATCACACAAACTTATACTTACTGTTATGCCACATTACTTTACAGGTATATTAAAATATAACTACAAAGTGTTAGGTTCAGATGAATTTCATTAGAAAGAAAACAAATTTAACGTAAATTTAAACAAATGCTTAGGTGGCCTTCATTTGAGCATCAATTCATATCTCGTTTGTCAAGTAATGTAGTTTTTGGTTTGTGTGTATTTCCTAAATGTATCGGATAGGTTTGATTGGAAAACATTAATAAAAAAACAAAATGTTTTAAAGTCAATTCCTACTTTGTTCAACAAAGGCATATTTTATTTTAAGTTACTTTTTATTAAATAATTACAATAATTATTTATGAAGTAACATAATCTATGCCTTAAAATAACGGTTTTACCCCATAACCTATAACATAAAATCAGCTGTTGTATGAAATCATATGGTATCACTTATTTATGCCAAATGGGACAAAATAATTATATTGCATACCTTGCCCCTTTTGTGAAAAGTTTTTCTCCCATACAAAACTAAAGTTAATTCAATATTAAATTTAAAACATGAATTAATATTTGGTAAAACTATTAACATCAAGTGTCATCCACTACAAGTTTAAAAAAATTATTTGATTTTGAATTGATGAATAAAAAATATTTTATTAACGATTGAAAATTTGAACAAGATTATATACTTGGAGAGTGTGAACTAATAGAAGGAATTGAAATACATTCAGTTTATACAATTAAATAAGTGTTTGATTGATGTTAGGTTTGTAGTTTTTCAAATTTAAACCACTATTTATAATTGTAAATTTTAAAAACACTTTTTCTATTTAGAATGTGTTTTAGTAACATTTGTAATAACATCTAAAATAGAAAATGTAACAATCATTAACTACTATTATGACAATTTTTAAAATGGTTTATATTCTTTTCAATAAGAATACATTTATTTAATATCAGTCACAGATCAATTGCAATATAAAGAAAAACTATCTGCAATCTTCTTCTATGTCTATGATACACATAGATTAGTTTTCATATTATGTAAGTTTTAGGCTATAATCTTGATTACTTCTTCTATATATAATTTAAACATTATTTTGTAATAATATTGGAACTACATCCTCAATTTTGTTAATGATACGGTTTTTTAGATGTAATTTATTTAGTATTTTTGATATTTTAGGTTATTGTCCTTTTCCAGTCTTTATAAAATTTTATATAGTAGACTTTCTTTTTGGTATAATTATAAATTATATTTTTGGTGTATTATCTCTTTTATCTTTTTATAACTTATTAATTTGTTTTTGGAATTTTAATTATTGTTTTAGTGTTGAAATGACCAAGGTTTTCTTGTGTATTATTGGAACATTAGCAATAAATAAACAAGTTATTAACAATATTTTCTCTTAAGCAGTTTGCTAGAGTCGCATATTATAAAAGTCATATTATTAATATTATAACGGACATGTTATTTTTTGTTTAAACTAATAAAATATGAATACAAATAAGCTATTATCTTTGCAGTAGATAAGGTATAATATGAAACAGAGCAGTGTGTATCACCCCATTTCCTCCCTCTCTTCTGTTAACTGACCTCATTCACCAGAATTAGGGATATTTAAAGAGAATCCTCTAAGTCAGGTTTTACATATTGTTATTGACAATAATTACAGACAAAACGGTAATAGCTCTTAGATATAACAGAAACAAATTTCGTCATGGTATCTTATGGTATAGATTTTATAGTATCCTATAGGTTTATTATAATAATAGTGGGCCTATTGAAGTCTTATACTTTGTTATGTGATTCTTTTGGTTCATCATTTTATAATGTGTGTGTGTGTGTGTGTATGTAATATATAAAATACACGACGTGTAGTGCACATGACGTGTCATTGAATCTGACTTCGTATTCCTTGCATGGTAGAGAGGAAATTTTTACTCGTCTTCGCATTGGCCACTCTTTATTAACTCATGGACGGTTGATCCAATACGAAGATCCGCCTCTATGACAGTTTTGTGGAGATACCATCACAGTCAAGCATATTCCGCTTAAGTGTGATAAGTTGACCGAGATGTATCATCGTTACAATCTTTGAGGGAATTTACAGCTGGGGCTTAGGGATGATGCCGCTACTATTTACCATGTCATTGCCTTCCTATGCCACCTATATTTAATAAATTTTAACATTTTGTTTGGTTTAATTAGTCTAATTTAATTATTAATTTAAATTAGACCCTCAGCCTGAGTTAAATGTGCAGTTATTTTCCTTTGCCAAAACATGATCCTATAACTCTGAAACTCCACAACAACTCCGAAAGTGCAAATATGTTGCTTGTATCCCCTGGCTTCCAAATGCCCTAGTTGATAATAAACACGCCAAAATGGATGAAATTTAAGATTTTTGTGTAGCTAAAAATGGGCTAAAATATTACTACTAAGAAATATGTAGAAGGCCATAGAAGTAAGCAATACTACCAATGTGTATATTTTTCAAAAAGACACTTTTAACATGTCACGGTTATGTAAATAGTACTTGAACTGTAAAACTAAATTTTCAACATTGGTTTTATTTTTGTTTTAGAGTTGAAGAAGGATAAGACTGAGTTGTCGCTGCAGCAAACCAATGGCGGGTGTGTATCTCCCAGTGGAGAACCTCCTCCAGCACCTTCGTTGGTTCCACCTGCCTCGCAGGAAAATTCCAAACCTGAACGACCTTCGTCGTTGGGTCCAGGAAAGCTTACACGCAGACTTCTGTGTTACCACAATGATCATTACAATTCATCCCCTACACGACCTAATGTAGATAACCAAAGTAAGTCATTTTAGATAAGAGGTATATCAAAAACTTTTTAAAAAAATAACGGCGATATTTATACTAATGTGATAGTTGAATATTCTGAATATCACATCTATGTTTTAGTATTATTTAAAAAAACTTTTCATAGATAGTTAATTCTTTTAAAATTATTATAAACATAATTTTTGCCATAATTCACTACATGTATGTAATTATTATTATGGTTTATTTTTCATATTGATTTATTTGTAGTTTCTTGTCCAAATATTTGTATACGCATTTAATTTCAATAATAACTCCTTAATTGTTTTTCATTTGGCTAAACTATATAATTCCATATATATTAATGTGTTGAATCAAATGATATAAATTTCTTCACTGTATTGCATCGTTTAGTAGATATGACAATTTTAATTTCTTGTTAATTTTTTTAAAATAGATCATTGTAATCCATTAATATATTCATTTTTTTAAAAATATTTCATTAGTGACTTTTGTTGCCTGAATTTAAAAATGAATGCTTTAATATAAATTCCCTTTGATTCTTTCACATCCCAATGCATACTTATTACAAGATTTCAATATTTTATTTTTGGCCTAATGAAAAAATGTGTGTGCCGTCTCAATACTTAACAATTTACTGGTTTTTTATCTAAATTTAAAAAATTATGTTCATGACGAGCAGGTTGTTAATTACTGATTACACTTTTGATATTACTTGCGGCCAGACTTTATGCTAACTAAAGGTTGTTAAATTATTAACTTACACTTGGAGGAAACGTTTTCGTCTTACGACTTTTTCTGCGTCGTATTTTTGCCGTTAGGAATGCTGCAGTTGTACATTTCAATATTTTACTATTGGCCTAATGAAAAAATTACTGTGCCGTCTCAATCAGCAACAATTTACTGGTTCTTTTTCTAAATTAAAAAAAATATGTATCCTACTTACAGAGTTAGCCTTGGCTATCTTGATTTCTACCTATGGAACACATTCTGTCCCTATAAGTATATAACACGTGTCAGGTTTTTAGATTTTCATTTGTAACAGGCTCAATTAGTTTCAATAACATAGTACTCTCTTTTTTTTATCTATCCTCATCTTCTAGATGTTTTAAATACTATATAATAAATTGACGATACTGATGACGTTCACCACATAGCGATTGAAAACGTTATGTCTGAGTAAGTTTTCACAAATTTACAAAATTTAAATTTTGGATAGTCCTAAACTAATGTTAAAGTGATTAAATATATTTGTGTCTGTGTGTGTGTGCGGGCGCTACATTTTCACATGAATTCAATTATACTTTTGTGAAGGTGTTTAGTTTATTTCCAAAACATTTTAAAGTAAAAACTTCGCAATTTCGTAGTACAGTAGACTATCGTTAACACGGGTACGCATTTAAAAAAAATTGCTTCGAGAGTAAAAACAACTGATTTTGGTCAATTGAGATGCCCTGAATTCAGATCTGTTTTTAGTTTTTCTCTATCACGTCATTTTTTTTTAATCATAAGAATAAATTTTCTCAAATTCATACTTTTATGAAAACATCTGATGGACTTCCTAGTATTGATCTACACTATAAACATATATTTATATATGGTACGGGCACCGCATTATGTGCGTAATACTTGTAGTGCAAATATTAATCAACGGGTGAAAGGTAAACCGAAATCATTACCCTTCGGTATTCCTATGGTGTGGCGCGAACCTCACGATCATGTAAGAGACTGTTACTTTAGTTTGGCAAATATTCATGGCATAAATACTAAAAATGAATATTCAGTAAAATATCCTAATTTTAAATCAGCCATTCACCAATTCCCCATAGTGTTCAAGTGGCAATTCCATCTCCTCCTCAGAATATGGGTAGTACAGACTCCTCCGAATCTGAATCTGAGCCATTGTCAAATCCTGATCCCACTTTTGAAACAGGTGAGTCTTCTCATTTGCCCGAACAGTTCGCACAGAGTGAGCTCAACAATTTAGTCAGAGACTTAGACCTCCCCAAAATTACTGAAATTTTAGGATCACGATTAAAAGAACAGAATTTACTATCCCCCTGGCACAACATTTTCATGGTTCAGGCATAGAGAGAGGGAATTCATACCTTTGTTTGCTAAAATAGATAAACTTGTATACTGCAAAAATATAGAAGCTTTATTTATGGCACTTGGTGTTCAATATAATCCTGCTGATTGGAGATTTTTTGTAGATAGTTCATTGAGAAGTCGAGGTAGATGGGATTGAGACTTCTCAGATTACGGAAAATTTGTATTTCTGTGCATTAGAGAAAATAAGTGTTTTAATTAATACTAATACAGTAATATAATTAAGAATGTACAAAATCACTTTATAGAACTTTATATGAATATTTCTTGGAAGCCCGACTCATTTCCTTTGCATACTGTATGGCTATAAGTATTTTTTGGAAGCCCTATTCATTATGTTCTTTCAAATAGATAAAATACATTCAAATACAGATAGGGTTGAATTTAATGGATCCTCAAATTATCGGGGCTCAGAATTTTGAGACTCTAATATATAAGTAAATTGTTTATTTTACCTATGTGACAATATGTCAAATAGTTTTTATTATCAAATACCAATTAATGACAGAAGCAGGAGTTGGTTATTTAAAGATTATTTTATTATGGATGCTGTGAGCCCTTATTAGGGTTCTTATCACAATAAACAAGTTTGTGAGTGTTAGGTTTTATAATTAATTTCCCTCTTCGTAAATGTCTTATTAAAATGGGTGCAAAGGACAGCTAATGTATTATTTTAGTCAATAACTATTTTTGTTGTTTTTATTGTTTCAGCTCATTACAATTTTCGTGTTTATTTGTTTGTTTCAGTTTGTGATGAAAATTTACCAAGGCTGTGTACCCCTCCTCCCCCAGGCACTGATCCTCCCCTCACCCTCTCAGAGCTCCCAGAGCCTCCTATTCCTGTGTCGGAGATCGGTCCTATTCCTCCGCCACCAATGTTCAGTTCACCTGCACCAAATTCCTCATCTGTACCTTCGTACGTCAGTTCGTGTTCGCCTAACACTGTCTGTACAACTTCCACCAGTATACACAATGCAGTACCACTTGATCTCTCTGACTATGTAGGACATGAAGGTAACACAAATTTAATGTTTACATTAACATTTTAAAGTAGCATGAACTTGTATTTTGTAGCACAATATCTTGACACTATGGATTGGATGTAATCTGTAATGCATTCTTTGTGGATACTCAATAAAATTTATTAATCTATGAACAATCTAACTGGTCACCTCCAGCAAGAGTACGATCAACAAAAGGAAATGTATTTGGGGTTAAAAAAAATTTTATGAAGGTACAGGATATTGTCAAAGTGCTTTACATTCAGAAAGTTTACTATTTTTTTCAGATTGGATTCCATATTTACGATTTTTAACAACAAAGTGTATGAAGCAATCATTGATGTAACATTGACATAAAATAAGGTTTCTAGGCCTACAATTTGAGGATAGAAGATAAAAGAGATCCCAAAAAAATTTCCAATCCCAAAATAATTACTTCTTTGCACAGGCATCCAGATTCAAGAGTAGCCGATAGCCCGATGTCTACGGTATATTATCCTTGCCAGCCCCCAATGCTTCTTGTTTATGAGAATATGTTGCTACTTTAGCTCTCAGTAAGTCCCTCATTGGTATGGGGTATGTGCAGTCAAACAAAATGTGCTGTAAGCTTTCATCTTCAACCTCACAAAGTGCACAGATTGGAGAATTCAAAAGACCAAATCTAAATAAATATTCCTCTGTCACTAGATTAATAGCAGTCATAGCAGAATCCCAAAATAATAAATATTAAAAAGTAATAAGTATCACTTAGATTACTATTTAATTCAAGACTTGTGACTCTCTGGTGATAACAAACAACTATGTCATCAAAATATTCATTAGTGTATTGTATTGGACCGTTTTATCTTTTACTATGGTTTAAAAGTATTTGATTTCAGAATGGAAGTTTTATTAATGTGATATGCAGATTTATTAAACAAAGTAGATAGTTTAGTGATGTAGGGAACAATTGTGAGGTAACAGAATGAGAAGAGAACGGGTTGTAAACCCATTGGCAAGGGGTTACTGTGTGAGTCTAGTGGGAATCTTCTAGAAACAACCATTCAAAAATACTTAGAAAAATTGGGCAGGAAACTTCAAAAGTGAGATCTAGCGGACATGTAAATTTACGAGGTGCAAACCCACCGAAAGGTCGTGAAGTCACGATCTTCACATACAGATCTCAAAGAAAAAGTTTTCAGAAAAGCTACTTACATTTCAAAACTAGGTACGTGGAAAAGCATAAAAGGTTTTTGATTAGCGGGAACAACAGAAGAAAGACAGCCCAGGTTTGGTTGAACGAAACCAGGAGAAGAGGGAGCCGTGAGAAACAATTAACCAACGAGGACAGAGGTACAGTCGGTTCAGAATGTGTTTGCAGCAGATGTAAACACTATCACGAGGCGCACACGTGTAAGGAACGGTAAGCTATGAGTCCGGTTCACAATCATGCATCGGCAATTAGGGCTACGTCTTACACTGGTACACTTAATCATTCGAAAAAGAGAATTGTAGACTAATGAAAGTAATGAGGCTATTCAATAATTTATGCTACAAGTTTTTAACTTACCATGTTATTATTCCACGTCCAAGGGGTCTGCAAAATCCGATTCCGATGACGACGAGGAACTGTCGTCAACAGCTATGATGAATGGCCCGATGTCTTCAATTATATTGTCTAATTTCCACATATTCGGCTCTTCAACGTCCACCACACTTATCAGTTTCACCACTTATCAGCGTTTCACACCACGTTTCACATATTTTTCCCACTTATCAGGTGTAACACGCGAGATACCTTCAGTTAACAGCCTGTGCACCTCTTTAATGTTAAAAAGTAACATTGTTAGACGCCATTTCTATTGGGTGATAAGGAAGGGTTTTAAAAACTATTCTATTTGTTTCTTTAGCAATTTCATCGATGACGTATTTTTTGTAATTTGGCCTATGATAGGAAATGAGTTTTAGTAATTCGACCTTCAACATGGATTCATCTGAAAAAATCCCCTTGACAGTCAACCACTTTCGAGTTTGTTGCTTATTCCAACGGGTCGTAGGTAAGCATTCTATTTGTACAGAATGATACGGAGCGTTGTCCATTACGATAACGCAGTTGTTGTCCAATTTCTGTATTATCGCGAAAAACCATTCTTTCAAATTTTCACCATTCATTTCTGAATGGTAGTCAGTATCTGATTTTGATGAGAAAATCAACAGTCCATCTTCTACAAAACCTTTTTGTGACCCAATATGAGTGACAATAAGTCTCTTACCATTTCCAGTTGGACATTTTAAACCCGCCGACAGACCCATCAGAAAAGCATCTTTACTGGAACAGACTGACTTATCTTTCCAAACATTTGATTTCGTATGGCCTGCATTGACTCACGTTTCGTCCAAATATTAAATCGTACTACCTTCCTCGCAATAGGCTTTTATTTTTCTTAAGTAATCTCTTCTCCATAGAATAATATCTTCTTTGTCCAACAGTATACTTTTACGGTTACGTTTCTCATACCTGAAATTTAGCTTTTTTAATATGTGAAAGAAAGTGGTTCGTCTTAGGTTAAGTAAGCCTAACTGTTCGTCGGTATTAACTAAATGTAGTACTTTATTTAAAGTCGGAAGTTTATTTTTTTAAAAATAACTCATGTACTTTCTTCCTTATAGCTGTTTTTAAAAAGTTATCCATATTATTAAAAATAGTTTTGGTTTTTGGTTTCCTTTTGGCAGGAGACTTGAGCGTACCCGTTTCTTTTTTTTTCTTTAACGATTGAAAAAACACTTCGAGCAGAAATTCCTGCAATTATCTCAACTTTTATAAAGACGGAAAATAACTTGTCTTGCCCGGAGTGTATTACTTGTCCTGATTTATTTTTTTTACAGGTGATGACATTGCTTAAAAATTAATCCTTAAAATCTTAACACCACGAACACAAATATAACGATCTTAAATTATTCAACTGTCACTCACAACTAAAAAATGTTAGGCACAATAAACAGACAAACAAATGTAACCCTGGACGTTTCCAGACTAACTGTTAATCGGGCGGCAGGATATTTCAATTTTGTCACGAGGTCACTCAGCCAATAGGGTTGCCTAAATCGTTATGTTCACGTGAACAGTTCACCACTCCCTGCTGCAAACACATTCTGAACAGACAGTATTTAAGTTCTGGGAGTCAGTGAGGATAGTTGAGTTCAGGAAGCTGGAGGTGAAAGGAGGGAAATTCGAAAGTTAAGGTGATAAAAGAGATAACGGAGAAGTGAATCAAGATCTCAGAGTCAAGGGTGCAGATAGTGTTGGAATTAGGAGGTTGTGAAAGTTACATGTTTCTAAAGGTGCGACCTTCAATCTGCCAAGAAGGAAGAAGTTTCTTCCTTATCTTAGAAGCAGAGATCTCGCTGATCCGAGTCAATGCATGAGAGGGTGTAGGATTGACAAATCTCACTTGAACTAAGTACTATTTATTTAATTATTGAAAATTAAACCTTTTAAATTAAATTTTTAAGCAAACAGAGGTATGCGTATTAATAAATAACTATAATACAAGCTACCACACAGTAACCTTGCGCCTGTGCCTTATGTAGTTATATATTGCTTGTTTTAATCATCTTGCATTCACTAAATAAATCAAGTAATTATTGCATAACTGAGTGAAAACTTTGAATTACTTTCTGACGAGTTTATGAACAATTGTTTCATTGACGAAGCCAACCCATTCGTTTGCTTCGTCAATCAAACGATTGTTTTATTTACGAAGCCAACCCATTCGTTTGCTTTGTCAATCAAATGATTGTTTTGAAACTCATCAGCAAATAAGTTAAAAATTTTAACTCAGTTACACAACAATTATTATTGTTGGTCAAGATAATATCAGGCTTAGTACCAAACAATTGTTAGTTGTAAAAAGTTTCTTTTTCTGTTGTTTTACCACTTAAATTTAAAACAGGGTGGCCTACCCTTTTAAATTTACTACTTAAATTTAAATAGTAGCTGTCAGGGCGCCTTTTTTTATTATAGCATATAAATCGTTTTGTAAAGTAAAGTTGAATATGGTAGATTGACAAATGTAAAATAATTTTAACCCAGTAAAATTTAGTCGTTAAAGTTCAACTAAATGAGTAATCAGTGAGTTTCTGTGTTAATTCTAGAAATTCTTATATTAATTCACTAAATTTAAAAATACTTTGTTTAAATTTAACACTGTTGAAAATTCAGATTTGGCACCCACGAATAAATTTATTATTAATATTAATAAACCCAGTTAATTAATAATAAATTTAGGAATTCAGAACAATTGATACTAAATTAACTTGGTATTTGTTCTTAATAGTTTATTTGTTACACACACATACTTCTTTTAATAACAAAACCTTGTTATCTTATAATATATTTCCGAAGTTTAGATCATATGAGGCCCTTCTGATTGATATCACCGCTTGGTTAAAGAAAAGGTATATATAGACATTTTTTATAGTCATAGATTTTGAACATACAACCTTATACTATTATTCTATAATTTCTATACATTTTTTTTACAGGCTTAGATTGTGGGGATGGAGATGAATATTTGGATGAATCTCCTTGTGAGGACGATGAAGATGACGAGGATGGCTTGAGTTTACGGTTAACTCGGCCAGACCCGAGTATAGACACAACAAGAGTAGAAGAGATACCTGCTAAGGAACCTAAATTCCATGCAGTGCCGTTGAAGTCTGCATTAAAGAAACCTCCAACACCTACACAAGACCTCCCAGGTTCTGGAACTCTAAAGTGAGTGACTTCAAAATGTTTACTGTATGTATGGAGTAAAAAGTTATATTGATATTTTATATTTATCATTTACCATTGTTTACTTTTAACCTTCGAGAGCGCATGAGTTTAAGACGGGAGAGGGCGCTTGCTGAGGTTTATTCTGCACAAATACTGTTTAAAATTTAAACGGTTTACGATTTTATATTTGGGTGACTTCCCAATTAAATACTATATAAATGCATTGTAAATAATTTTAGACATCATTATTGTACAATTTTAATTTTCTAAACGTCATGTTTCTAAAAATATTTTGAATTGTTAAAACGTGTAAGCAATGTATACTAAATCACTGTTTTTATTACGAGAGAAGTGTTTGAGGGTTATTTTTCTGTAATGAAGTAATTGAATGTCTAAATGTATAAAATATATTATTCTGATGGTAGGCCCTACATATAAGAATATGAAATTACTTTTAATATTTAGTGAAAATAAGGAACAATTTTATTAAAATATATAACCCTAAAAATTAGTGAATGAAAAAAATATTGGCTTTATAACACAACTGGTTCTAGCATAAATCTTACAGTCTTTTTTGAAAAACCAATTCGTAATTGTTCATTTCTCAGCTTACTAGTTACCACTAGTGTAGCGTGAACATGACCTACTCTCATGAGAATTATGTTTCTTTTTGCTGTACTTTCTTGCCTTTCTGGTTAAATATACAACAGCATTTTTCGTTTTTTACTAAAAACAGCTTCTCTTCTATAGCAAAACTGCACGGTAACAGCTTCCTGGCGAATGTTTAACAAGACTTTCTCTATAACGTCAAAATCTGACAATATTTCAACAAATTGGTCATTTTCGTCATTTTCAGATTAACCTATTATGTCTTCATTTGTTTCATTTACAATTTCATTGACTTCTTTGTCAGATTTATTATCTGGCAAAGAGACTCGTTTTCATCAGAATCATCAAAGATCTGTCTAACAAAATTTCTGGTAGAAAGTATCTTTTGATTTTTTTCTTTTTCAACATAAATTAGCATTGCACGAATTCTCTTCTCTTCAAATGTAACAACAGTAAAATTTAAACTTAGATACTAAAAAGACATACAACACTTATATAATAGTAACAACAAAAAGAGTAATAATTGAAATCCACAAAGTCTTGTAATGTAAAAAACTGAACGAGGAACTCCACACAAATAACTTACATGAAAGGGCGCTTGCTGACAAAACCTACGCAATCTGACCGCGATTGACATAGATTAAATTCACACTAATGCTACTCAGAAAAAATTAACAAAAATAGGTTGGGCCATTTCCTAAAATCCAGGTTGTGGAGTAACAAGCTGGAAATAATCATCTGACAACTGAAAAGACG
Source organism: Prosapia bicincta (assembly GCA_036971475.1). Lineage (NCBI taxonomy): Eukaryota > Metazoa > Arthropoda > Insecta > Hemiptera > Cercopidae > Prosapia > Prosapia bicincta. The sequence goes on along the minus strand of JBAIZL010000007.1, from coordinate 7,906,502 downwards.
TTTTCTTAACAAAAAAATGGTAAGTGCAGAGAAAAACTCCACATGTGCTTTCTCGAGGGTTAATAAAACCCCTATTAATTTGTTTCATTTGTAGGGAAATCGTGAGACATAAGCGACCATCTTGTGTAACCGACTTATTTGCTGGTTTTTTTTAAGTAGCAAAATCTTACTAGATACTTTGTTCCTGTAATATGACCTAGCTGTATATTGCTGAGGTAATATAGTGTTTTGTTGTAATTAAGAAGTCTTTGAGTTTATACAGTATTATAAGTAATGATATAACATGATGAGGTTAAATTATTTGCTGAGTTCATTGTTATTCTGGTATTTTTTAAAACCTAACCTATTCTAACCTGACCATTTGTAAATTTGTTGCAAAATAGATATATATTCTATTGTAGTTTTACAGAGCGTTAGGTTTTATAAAGAAACTTTTATTTTATTAAATTTTGTGTATGTTGTGTTGAAATGATTAAGTTTTCTCAAAATGCAACTAATATATATGGTTAAATAATTTTTTTCTTGTTTAGAATGTATTTTTATGTAATATATTTGAAAAAGGAAGATCTTACTTGAAAAGACTTGACAACTACTGTATTACTAAAATAAACATATTTCCTATAAATAATGTGAATTCAATATACATATTTCAAGGAACCATATTAGCAGAGTGTTTTATCAATTTTTTTTTCAAGTATTGCCAATATATAAACACGAATTTTGGATAAGGTTGCAATTGATCCTCTTACTATTATTAAATTGTAATGCATAAAAGTTAATTTGTAACTTGCTTGTATCAATAACCAACAGTTATCTCTGTAACAAGAAATGCGAACATTGTTATAGAAACTGTTCACCAGCGACAGCTGTTACTTATAAAAGTTTTGGCAAGTTGCCAATTCTTTAAAAGTGCTATTATCTTTGTTTATCAATTTACTAGAATAGTTAAGCTAGAACGCCTAACTAAAATAGTTAACTTGATTAATAACATGTTGCATGCCAGGATCAAGTATCATGCACAGGAAAGAATTCAGTGCCATAATCTATCCCCATGAATATCATGAAATTTGGCTTATTGGTGTAGTTTTGTTACGTAACTCAACTTTTGCTTACATTACAATAAAATTATTGGCAAAACACCAATACAGTATAAGCTTTTTTATAAGGCATTCATCATCCGGAACGTTCTATTAACCAGCACATCTTCAAAACAAAAACAAATCAATACAGTATCCTTCTTTGTTGTTACAAGATGGGATTAATTGGAAATACAGCTTTTTCAAACTTGTTTTTCCAAACAGCTTTTTCATCCATGATTATTTTACATATCATTAAAACATTAGTCTTTATATATTTAAGTGTACTGGTGCATGGTTTATTCTGACGTTGTATGAACAAAACAAGTTTTCTAGCAATAATTTTTTTTTCTTGAATTTTATTTCAATAAATTTTGTGTGCTCTATTAATATGTATGGAATTACAGTAATTGGATACAAATTTGGAAAGTAAGATTTCAACAGTGCATTCAATTTTCCTTGATATGTAACACAACGTTGTGCACAATACAAGGTGCAATATAGGTTGGGTTCTATTATATGGAAATTTCCGATAACCGGCAGCATGGCGACCTTGAGGGTGCCTGATATTAGAGCTTTTACTGTACCACAAAAATAATAAAATATAATTAATATTAGAAGTTACTGAAGATTAAACCCTTATGTACGTTTCAATGACCATGTCATCATCATCAGTGATTCCCTTTACAAAATTACAATCTAGAATACAGTATTTACAAACCTAGAGGTTCAGTCTATTTGTATTATTTTATTCTAGTTTGTAATAGGACACTTTGATGATGATGACATGGTCATTGAGATATACATAACATAAGGGTTTAATCTTAGGTAACTTGTAATATTAGTTATTCTTTTATTATTTTTGTGGTGCTGGGGGTCTTTGTCAATATTTTTATTGTAATATATTGTTAAACTGTGCTCTTGATATTGTATATCTTGCTTACAATATAAAAGTTTTAAAAATAATTGCACTACAAAATCTAATGTAGTTTTCCCAATAGTCTCCACTATTTTGGTCCCAAATTAAGTGTTTTCTTTCAAATACCATTCCAAATATTTATATTATGTATCATTATTTGTATTGTACTCTAAAAATAATATGCATTTTTAAGAACAGCTTCCAGTTATAATTTTAAAATATTTAATAATTATTTTAGATAATTGTATGCTAAAATAATATTAAATATGAACACTATTTGCTAAATGTGTATTAATTGGTCTAGAGATCATTAACATATATATATTCTAACTTCAAATTGGTGTTTGAACTACACAACACATTTTTGAATTTTTTAATGTAAGTTTCGTTATAAGTAAGTTTTTTCACATTGAAAACGAGTGTCTTTCTAGCAAAACTTTACATGCTGTGTCAAAAGTCTCTGATAAATTTAAAAGTCATGTACATATTAGATAAACAGTCAATTAATTCACTTGGTTTGCAGCAATTTTACGACCTCCTAGTCCCAGTTATCAAACATTGATTGGTTCTTATTTCACTATTGCACTGTTTTAAACGGAAGTCAGAAAAAATGACAGTTTCCAGATATCAAAATCCATTTTGTGTACCACAGCTGGTTAAAACCAAGTCAGTTGTTATTAGGGATGGACCAGTTCTTAAAATTTTCGATTCCGATTCTAAATTTCTTCTTCCTATTCTCAACACTCAAGTCGAGTATTGATTCTTTTAAGTCATATGGGCCTACATGATATTCTTGTCATTTAATGAATTAGTTTCAGTCGTATGAAGAAGCCTTTTAGAAGTTCGCTTTAATGTAAAAGGCTACACGAAACTTTCGTCCTTGATTTATGAATAGGAATTTTTGAAAGTAGGACAAACATATCAGATAAAAGTAACAAACAAACAGATCAGAAATGCTTTCGATCGTCTTTGTTATTACGTCATAAAGAATAATAATTTCATTATCTTGAATCGGCATTTGCTTTAATCGTTTAAATTAATTCCGAGCAACTAATACATAAATAAGATAGTTGATAATGAATTATTTTTCCAATAAATTACAACACAAACGTATTTAAACATTTAAAAAAATGAGAATAGAAATCGGTACTTTAATCTACAGAGAATCGAGTATCGATAATTGTTTGATACCATTAGAATCGACGATCCCTGGAACCAAGAATCAGAATTGGCCCATTCCTAGTAATTACTGTGCAACATAGTTTAATAACCAATACAATTAAACTCATCAACTGACTAAAAAATAAAAATTGTAAGTAATTTTTACAAAACTGAGTGAAAACTTCTAACTTACTTGCCGTCATGTTTTGATATGATATTTTAATTGACGAAGCCGTCGCACTACACAGCTAATGTGAGTACTGAGATTGTGAACTGAGTAGAGAGTTGGCTTCAATGAAACAATTGCTTCGAAATGAATCAACAAGTGAGTTAAAAGTTTTCAATCAGCTACGCAAAAATTACTTATTATTTATTCAGTAAATTTATGATGATTACAACAGGCAACAATAACAATTGGTCTACATCTCACCACTGATTATAATAGACACTTTGGCGTCATTCAACCAATTAGGGATATAAACTGCTCAGTTGCTGAATATCCACTTCTGTTGATGAAGTTGTTGATATTGATCCTGTATAATTTTTGGAATGTCTTCCAAATTCACTCCTAAAATCATGAAAATTTATAAAAATGTTGAACAAAACAAATAATTACATAATTGTTTAAAGAAATGTATATAAAAAACTTACGTTCCATCATGGAGAAAAAAAAACTGCACTGAAAAATTAAAACCTCAGAAGGCGCCTTGTTGTATTTTGTACAACAGTGATGACTGACCAGAACTAATCGCACACTGACCAGTTAATATAATAAAAAAATAATCCAAAGCCAAAATTTTTCTTGTATTGTATTTATATACTAATTAATTTTATTCTTTGCTTTGTCTTGTTTTATGCTGGACATAGAAGGCCTCCATTAAGACCTAGAATTCGCATATGGTAATTTATTTTATACTTTGTAATAATTATACTTGCTTATTTGTACCGTTTCAACAATAAGTGTGTCATTGTAAGCAAAACAACCGACAAAAGTTATTTGCTTTTAAAACAGTTGAGTCGTAAAACATTGTTTTAGCAGGAACTCATTGTCTGACAATGTTTCTCTAAAGAACAAGACAAGGGCTAGGCTGGTATTTGATCTTAATAAGATTAGAAGTCAAGAAACAACTTTTTGGTACTATAACGATCACCCAGCTATACAGAATGTAGGTTGATACAATTATCAGCTTACAACAACCAGAGTTAGAAGGTATATAAACCAACAATACAGAATGAAAATATAACTCTTTAATGACAAAATAAACAACTTACATAAAATTTTGTTTTATTGGTGGGTTGACTTTTGCGACCGAAAACTCAACGATGTTAGCTGAGGGGATGCCCGCTCTTAACCTCCACTGCAGACTGCCACATGTATTCTGCTATAGTGACAGGCTGTACCTTGTTGTACAGATGCACCACTAGACAGACTTTCTCCGTTTTTGGGTCTAGAAGGGAGGTATCTCAATAAAACGTAATGACGAAAAAAGAGGGGTGTTCATATTTAATGTAAATAAAATCCTCCGAGTTACTGTCTCTTCGGTACGCCTTATACATTAAACCTTTTTTGTTTCCTATAGATGTGTGATAGGTGTAATACCAAAGTACCAACTTTTCACTGTCATTGATTTATCAGGATCATAGACTTGTTTATTATTCTATATAAAGTGTAATTTATATAGGGTAGTTGGAAATGTTATATAAATATTTGAATTTACAGTAAACTCCCGATTAGCCGTGGGCGGATTAACCGGTTTGCGGATTATCCGGGGTCTGCCACTGTTTTACAAATATCCAATTTTTATTCCAATCCGATTATGTGTTTAAATTTCCAAATGGTGAATTACGATGTAAATACATATAAGGCTTAATAGAAGTTAAGATGAAGGGAATAGATATATAAATATGTACATACTAATTTTTACATTGGAATGGAAGCATCCTGAAGCGGGCCAGCGAAATAAAAGGGGCGAGCAGACTACTGTATATAAGACACAATGACAAAATGCTTGGACGCCCGAAAACCTAATGTGTATCATAAGATTGTAAACAAATGTCAGCTAATCTCGGCTATAAATAGTCTAGGACGTGACGTCTATGCATTATCCATGTCTGTCATATACATTATCGATCTTTATGGCTTTGTGACACAAGTAGAAACTGTGGACAAAATGGTTCTCAAGAAACTTAGATCACAAATTAAAGCTAAATCAATGCTCACAAAAAAACAGACGAAAGTGACATATTTCTTTGTTAAAAAGTGAAAGTATTATGTGTAAAGGAAATTACGTATGTACATACATACTTAATTTTGACATATACTTATGTACGTATTGTAAATAGTTAGACATATAAATGTACAATCCGTCAATTACATCGACATTTTAAATTATTTTCTGTATTTATTTTGTCCTCTGAAGATTATTTGTGAATTGCATTAACCAGGGTCGTTATTTGTGTAACTTATGGTATAATAATCGATTATCGATCATTTTGCATATTCTTTGTTCCGGATTATCCGGAAATTCGTTATTCGGCGTTGCTGGGTCACCCTATTCCACGGATAATCGGGAGTTTACTGTATTTGCAAAATTTAGCAAGCCACATAGACAATAATTTGACTTTCCTCCCACTTATTTACTATATTAACTTTTTCACTACTAATAATTCTGGTTATAATCAGTTACCCAGACATCATCGATATTGCAAACAAAAATTATTCCTAGTGGTGGAGAAACGTCTCAAGAACACAAAGAAATTATTAAAACTGGTGATGTAGCCATCAGAAATGTTGAACAAAGAACACAAATAATCTCATTTACGACCAGTGGTGTAGTGGGGTAGATACAGGGTTCTGACTCTACTTTTACCAAGAATCCTGTGTTTTAATAGGATAACCTTTGTTTTTTTACTGATTCATAACTCATCAATGGTTAAATGGGCTTTAACAATTTTAAATAACTGTCAAATAAATTATACTTGAATAAAAATTACGTAACAATGTAATTGTGGGTAAACATTATATAAATACGTAAATACTTATAATGTAATTAATGTTATACTTAGATTATTTATGTCGGTCGACAAACTCAACAACACTGTTACACAACACGATAAGAACACCAGTAGCCTGCAGTATAATTCGTAATTATAAATACTGTGCTCTAATCTATTTTCCGAAAAGACACGAAAAACATATTACAGTACCTTGTGAGAACAATAACACTAGCAAGAAAAAATATGGTATATTAAATCTATTTACGTCTTAGTTTTTAGAAAAGTCTGTCATTTTGTTTTGTACTAAAGAATTATTTTCCAGTGGTACCTATAGTATACTGCACATCGACAGTGCAGACGATGTTTGTTGTTACTGAAGGTGGCGAATTAGATAGATTCTACTGTAATATAACAATTTAAATTGAGATAGAGATTTTTGAAGGCCTACCTCGAACAAATCATTAATTACACTACCTATTTAACATGTTTACGTTTTATTACTAGTAGCTAAAATAAATATAACCATGGTACGTTTGGTTACACTGTCTTTAGGGCTAAAAATCATCAATCACTTCGAACACCACCATGTAATGGGGGCGGGGTATTCTATTCTAGATTTTAGTCAGCTTTCAGAAGTTGATTAGCAATTCCACACTGGAAAATGCATGACTCACCACTGTTTACTACACATTAAAAGTGTATAAACACAAGGTTTCTTTATAAAACAGTCATATAATATACGACAGAACAATACAGTAATAAAGTTTATGGTTAGGCAAGATTTGGTTATAACAAGTAAATAAAAAGGTTTGCTAATATATTGACAAGTGAAGTGGGCTCCATTTGGTATAGATTACTGCATCAAAGCACGGAACTGAATGTTTTTGATTCATTCCTCTCATGACCTGTTTACTTTGTGTATTTTTTATTAACATTAAATCTATTCTTACTGGGTATAACAGGTGCACTATAAGTTACGCTCTGGTCTTGAATGGCAAGCAATGGCACGCGGGCGTGAGAGGGGCAAGAATCAATGCAGTTCTGCAAACATTGGTTTTCTGTTGTTCTGCTAAAACACAGGTTTCATTCTCTATAGAAATCACATACATGAAGTGAAATTTTAATGCATACAACTGCTCGTGTTTAGCTAACTTGGGTGAAGTCAGATAGCACAACCTGAAGACGCGGTGAGAGGAAGACGAGACCCTAGATTCTATCTTACCTCTATTGTGATGTAGTATATAATTTAGTGCTGTTTAACAAGGCAACCTTGGTATTTTATATTTTTGTGGGTGTTTGAAAGTGAGGTTAAAAGTGTATTTTCTAAAAATACGGTGCTCCAAGTATTGACATATGGGTAACTATTACAAGAGATATATTTATAGTATATTTTTACAAAATAATTAAATTTTCTGTTCAGGTTAAACTTTGTGTACATTGATTAGAGTTGTCAGGAGTTTAAACACATTTGGTTTAATAAATATATCTTAAAGTTGAACATTTATTTCTTCACTGCAAGAAGTGATGATTACATAAAGAAATGATGTATGATTCATTTTTGGGATGTATTACTAGTTTAATATATCCTAACTTTTAACGATATATATATATTTACTTCTATCCAAATATTTTTAAATATCTTATTTTAAAGTATATTTTAAATTGTTATATAAAAATAGTGATAATATTTGTCTAGTAGACACTGGTTATTTTTATGTTTTGTTGCTTTGGAAAGTTATTTTGTAAACGCTGTGTAATAACTTTTACGTGCTTATGTTTACAGTACACGCCCAGTACGGTTTGGGTTGGCGTTACCATGCACTCTAGAGAATAAGGAAAACACTCGCCCTTACTGCGACAATGACAACGAAAGTGATGGCAGCAGTGATGGTCCAGTACTGTATAGAGATGACGATCCGGAAAGTACGTACGGTGAGAACGATTAAGGATCCATCAATTTTCTAAACGTCTACATTTATATACTAATAGAATGCCTGCCTGTCTCTAAATATGATTATACAATGATAGTGGATATTGATCCACACTTTGGATGAGTGGTTTTTGAATTACGGATACTACTTTCCATTTTAAAGATAATATTAAAATATTTGTTTATAAATATAAATGTTATTATTTTATAATAACTTTGACTATCAACTAAGCAAAAGAATTAGACATTTAAACTAACTGAATGGAATTATTGAAAAAGATATGTAAAGTTTGAGCAGATACATATTGGAGTGTTATTTTTGTGACAGATTTGTTTCTATGATGTTTTTGTTTACAAGACTATAATTCAATTGGACATTTTTTCAAAAAAAAAAAAAAAAATACTCAAAGTTGAAAAATTATTTAAATGGGTTTCTAATTAATTTCTAATAATCCTCCCCATCTTATAGTGCCAACAACTGTTAATTTTAGGTGTGCCCCCTTACTACAGACAAGAAAAATCAAATAAGTACTTGGGTTACTTTTATATGGGGTGTGTAACACTTTGTATACCAAGCCAAAATTTGAGTAGTGGGACTTGCTGGAGAATTATTTAAACTCGTAACTTTTGTAATTATTGTTCAAACAAAATAACTACCCATCAAAATAAATAGGAGAAATCAGTTTTTATGAAATATATACTTTTATTATAAGTAATTATTGTGTAACTGAGTGAAAACTTTTGAACTTACTTGCTGACGCGTTTCGAAACAATCGTTTCATTTACAAAGCCGATCTGCTACTCGTCTTTGTAGCCGGTCGGCTTCGTGAATAGAACAATTATTTCGAAACTCGTCACCAAGTAAGTTCAAAAGTTTTCATTCACTTATGCAATAATTACTTATGATTTAATCAGGGTAATCAAGATGATTGCAACAAACAACTATAATAGACTTTTAGCTTATATAATTCAGTTTACTTGATCAATATTTTTGAAAATGTAAATAAAATTAAGAAAAATAAAAATTGTTGCAATATATTTCCCACAATTCCCCTTGTTTTATTTGTTTACACTTGTAATTAGATAGGAATATAAATATTTCATTATTTTTTTGAAATTTTGTAAAAACGTAGAATATGTTTATAAATACGGGTGCAATGAATGACTAACAGAATTACAGCTTAGGAACTGTGCCATTGTTTATTTTATTTTCGCTGCTAATGAACACCAGTGGTTTAAAGAACATTGTGATATACCAAAACCTGTTATTTTACTGAAAAAAAATGTTTTACTGAAAAATATATGGAATCAAATACTTCTTTTTAAGCTTTAGTCAGGCTTCATTAGAATTCAACTTATACTCAAGTATAGTATATGTAAAGTGTTAGTCTTCAAATAACTATTCTGTTTAATAAAGTATTTAAAAATCAGTTCTAATTCTACAAAAATGAAATACATCCAAAAGTAGCATTATTATCGTTTAAGAAATCTGTACTAAACTTATTCAATATGATTGTTAGGCCGTCTTGCCGCCAAGATTGCCAGAAAGGATAGTTTGGCGTTGAAGCTAGCTTTGCGACCTGACAGGCAAGAACTGATTGACAGAAACATTCTTGTAGTCCAGAGTGAGAAGGAGAGACAGGAAACCAAGGAAGTTATTGGTGCTAGGCTAATTAGGTAAGTAATTTCTAATCAGTGTCATCAAACTTAGAATATTACTTTGTTAGCTAACAGTATGAAAGACGTAATTGCGTGTGACCACACTCAAAGTTGTGACATTAGTCATGATTGATTTTATAGTGGGTAGTAGTAATATTAAGAAAGTGGCAAATTATATATCTCAGCTGATATTTCAACAAAAAATGAAAGCACGAAAAAAATTAGATACAGAATTTAACAGGCGAGAGTAGCTGTAAAGCTGAAGAGAAAGTTACCTCTCTCGTGGACATGTGACAAATGAGATTGTCAGTCCATACAGGTTTACTTCATATATATATATATATATATATATATATATATATATATATATTTATTAAGGTTAATTCTAGTAGAGCTTAAAGCTTATTTAGGAATTTTTGGACTAGATAGGAGACTGACAGACTTACCTAATGGCAATAGTCCAAAACTGCAATCTTTTGGAAATAAATAAATAGATACATATAAAACTTAACACACTATTGAAATATTTTGATCAAAAATTATCTTCATCGATCAAAAAAGAGAAAAATAAAAGACTGAAGTGAACTGCAGATGTGTATAAATATCCAAATGTCACAGATTTATAGTTTATGATATAGTGTTATATGTGATTTGTATAAATATTGATTATTTGAAACGATATTAATAGTCTCAGAAGGAAGGTAAATGGAGTTGTTAAAAATGATATAAGTTTGGGGAAATGTAAATTTATTTCCAAGAGATTGCAGTTTTGGACTATTGCCATTAGGTAAGTCTGGCAGTCTCCTATCTAGTCCAAAATTTCATATATATATATATATATATATATATATATATATATATATATATATATTGTCGAATCACTGAACCGACAATGGTCAAGTGACCGAAAGGTGCCTCATCACAACAAGGTAAAATTATTGCACATTGTGGTGGATAAAAGTATTTACAATAGTAATATATCAACTTCATAAAGTCAGTGCAACGGAAAAATAATGGACAACGTAAAATATCAAGATATATATTTATATATAAAGTTATTATTGTCAGTTGTAAACAATTGTTCCACCACTAAGTGCAATATTTTTACCTTGTGTGATTGAACTTAGTGGGTAAGCAATTGTTACAATTAACAATATTAACTATATAAAGTCAAAAATGGACAAACGTTGTATCATATTTTGTTGTATAGATGCTACTACAGAAATAAAAAAATACCCCTACATCAGTAAAACAAATACTATAGATGTACAAAAAATTAGAAACTTTTGAAATGCGAATGTAAAGGAGATTCTTGACAATGAAATTTGTGACACATCTAAGCCAGATGAATAAATGAGCTGAGTTGATATCACCATGTAATGGAAACTGATGTATTTTGACTATGTTGTGAAACAAGAAATATCATTTCCTTCAAATGATAATTCAAGGTAAGATTGAAGGTAAGCGTAATTCAAGAAGAAGAAGAAGAACACTGTGCCTCAAAACCCGGTACCAATGATAAGGAGTCAACACCTAGTTGTTATTCCTGGCAGCTGTAGATAAACTGAAGATCGTGCAGATGGCTCTCAAGTTCTATGAAAACACACTTGAAGAATATATTCTAGTACATTTGTTTGCGATTTCTAACATTACAATATTTGTCTTTGTTGACATGTTTCAGAATGATTCCATTTTCAAAACTGTTCACTCAAATCTTGAGTTTGTCGTTTTATACTGTTAGCCCCACCCCTACCAGTTGCAGACCGCACTTCTTATTGGTATACCTCTACTTTTGACTCTGCGTGTTAAACTAATTAATCGTTTTAAAAATAACATCTGGCTGTGTTTTTATTTCTTCGTTTATTTCATTTTCTTTTTTCAACTTTGCTTTACAAATTTTCAAAATGTCTAAAATATTTGAACGCCTTTCTAACTTGTGTAAATTACAAATATTTCTTTCTGAAGTGAAGATGAGTATATTAAGTATTACACAAGAAGAAGTTAACTTTTCCAATATATCACTTCCTTATGGAAAAAAGGTGTAAAAATAATTCTTACATATTTATCTATAAATACGTAACAAAAATGTAAGTAAACAGAGTTGATCCATTTCAAATTTATGACATTTGTTCTGTAAACAGGAGTAATGGCAAATGTCCAAATAAACAATATTAAAAAGATGAATCATCTCGGTAATACCAAAATAGATAATTATAAATACTTATATTTTTATTTTGAAAAATGTTTCTATTATAATGCCAATTGTCATAATAAAAAAACTTGATATTTTGTAATCTTCAGCGCATATGAACAGAACTGAGATTTTTGAAATAATTTTAATACTAATTAAATTAAGTAATACAAATTTCCTATTTGTCATAAAAAATTATCCACTGGTAAACAAATATTATTCTTACATCGAGGGAGATTACTCACTATTTTTTAACCAATTTAGTGTAGTTATATATCCGTTCACTACTTTCGGCTCTCTCTTTGATAAGAAGTCAGAAGCTGTAAGTTAGAATTAGTCTCTTTCAGCAGTTACGTTATTAAGCAGTTAACTTTCAGCAAAGCATGCTTTTTATGACAGTAATTTTTTTCACTTGGACTGAAAGGCTGCGGAGATACAGAAAGCAACTGGTGATCGCAACGAAACGTAATCTTGAATTTCTATTAGAAAAGTTGCTGGTCGGTCTACAAGATTGTTCATATAAAGTTGCTAGTTTAGTTGTCAGTTATGTCGTCTTCAGAGGCGGATGCCGTCCTTGTCTACACTACAAAAATGTTGCAAAATAAGACAATTCAGTGTAGGACTACACCTCTATAACGTCATTCGTACGAGACAAAGTCAATACATTGCTGTACAAAATTCACGAAATTACCAATATCAATTTTTTAGTTATCATCCTATGAGCATTAGCAGATACGACTACCTTTTAAGTCATGTATTTTAGAACATCAAGAAAAAAAAAACAAATAATTGGCAAGAACCGATTTCAGCTGCAGAAAGATTAACAACAACACTCGGCTAAGGTTAATTGCTCATTTATGTATTTCTTTTTATGTATAACTGCAAAACTTAAAATAACAATACATTAAAATGAAATAAAAAGTAATTTTTAAACAAATGAAGTTTTATAGTGCAAGTGCCGATTTTATATATTTTGAAAATTTTTTGGTAATCATTTGTATCGTCTTGAAGTTGCTGGATACATAAATCATGACCAGAACCAGCAATATTTTGTTTTTCTGACATACTATAGCAGTGTAATGAAAGGCTATTCAAAGAAACAGAAACACAAAAAATACAACTAAAAATAATTATTATTTAAATACGGGAGCACTGACACAGCACAACAAATACTGCTAGCAACTGAGAAACTGAGCAACGAGTTTACAGCATGTCATGACAAGAGCATCTTTAGTTTCTGTGTCACCCGCTAGTCGCGTTGCTATCACTTTACTATGAATATGTGCATGAAACTCTATATGCTTTTGAAAGAGCAACTCAAGTTTGCATTTCGTTGCCTTCTGTATGTCCGCAGCTAAAGTGTTATAGGGTATATAAACTAAAAATAGAAAACTTTAATTTCTTAGTATTTCTATACGATAATTATTCTACACATTTCTTATATTTTTCATAATTTTATTGTTTGTTTAGTATTTTAAAAAGTAATATAATAACTAACCTGACTTTATTTGGAGTTTCATGCAGAGGTTAACAATGTTTCTTTTTATGTTTTAGGCGGTTAAGTATGAGACCTACACAAGAAGAGTTGGAAGACAGAAATATACTCAAAAGTAAGTGTAATTTTGGATAGATTTTTAATTTAGGAGTGTTTATATATATATATATATATATATATATATATATATATATATATATATATATATATATATATTTATAGGTTAGTTTTGGTTGGTAAAGATTATTTAGATTTTTTGGACTAGGAGACTGACAGACTTACCTTGGTAAGAGTCCACACTGTAGTCTTGAAATAGAAACACATAAAAGCACTTAAACAATGATATATTTCAACCACACAGTGGTCTTTGTCAATCGAAGAGAAAACACAAAAGAAATATGAGAGAATGAAATAAATACAAGTTGTAATCACAGATTGTGTAGAGTAGAAATCAGATGTCACAGATTAAAGATATATATATATATATATATATATATATATATATATATATATATATTGTTTCCATGAGCATATGAGTGATTATAGTTTATATAAGTCTGTCAGGGGAAAAGAGATAGGGCTATTAGGGGGGAAAAAATAAATAAATAAATAAAAAAAAATAAAAAATGAATGGGTTTATCTGATGTTGAGGTTAGGGGATTCTCTTGATTTGGTATACCACTGGTATGATAGTTCCCACCTTCTCAGTTCTGAGGGATTGCAATCAGGGGGGAGTGATTTAATTATTTTTGTGGTATAGCAGTCATCAAAAGTTGTGATGTTGTCACTCGCAGCATGTTGAGCTGTTGGTCTATCCATATTCATAATTTTAACATCATGTCTGTGGCCATTCATTCTGATATTCAAACCATCCGTGGTCAGGCCTATGTACTGTGCTGAGCAAAGTTTACATTGTAGCTGGTATATGACATTTTTCGATGTACAATTATGATGACCCTGTATTTTGAAGACCATTTTTGTTGTTTGGCTGTTGAAACTATTTGCTGAGGGGTGTATTGGGCACGTCTTGCATCTAGGTCTATTGCATGGGAAGGAGCCATGAGGAAGTTTGTGTGGTTTCTCTGCATCAGGGTCTGGTAGTTTAGGATGTACTAGGATGTTTTTCAAGTTGGGAGGTTGCTTGTACCAAATTTGCAGTGGATCGGTGAAAAGATTTTTGGTGTGGACGGAAGCTTGAAGAATTTTGAAGCCATCTTTCAATATCTTGTTGAGTTTATGTAGACCATGATGGTAGTCTGTTATTAAAGACAGTTTATTTTGTTCTGTTTGTGGTTTATGGTGAACCGAGGATTGTGCTGAATGAATTTGGTTTTCAATGAGTTTTTTTGGGTATCCTCTTCTCTGGAAGGCTGTTGATATCTTTCTATTAAAATCTTCCAATTCCCTATCATTCGACATATTGTAGGTGGTTTGTCGGTTTCATGTGAATTCCTGTGTTGATATTTCCATTCTGGAGTGTTACCTCTACATCCAAAAAGGTGATGGCTGTTGTAGATTTCTCCCAGGTAAATTGAAGTGTGGAGAATTGTGTCAGGCTGTCTAAAAATGCCTCAAGTGTTGAAGCACCCTGTGTCCAAATTAGGAAGATGTGATCTATATATCTATACCAACATAATGGCTGGTGTGTTTGTGTCTTTAGAAAACTTTCTTCCAACAATCCCACGTACAGATTTGCGTACGATGGTGCCATTCTGGTGCCCATTGCTGTTCCCTTTATTTGAAGGTAGTTCCTTCCCTCAAACTGAAAGTTGTTCTTCTCGAGGATGAACCTGGTCAGGTTCACAAGAAAAGGTGTAGTGGGAGAAGGCTTGCCTGGGCGTTTGTTTAGAAAATTCTCTATTGCAGATAGGCCGTGTGCATGAGGGATGTTGGTATAGAGAGAGGTGACATCTATGGTGACCAAAATAGTTACCGGGGGTAGAGGTACAGATATTTGTGAGAGTCGATCTATGAAATGATTGGTGTCCTGGGTATGTGATGGAAGGTTCTTTACTAAGGGTTGAAGGTGTGAGTCGAGGAAAGCTGAAATTCTTTCCGTTACTGAATTGCAGCCAGCAATTATTGGTCTACCAGGTGGAGGGATTATGTTTTTGTGGATCTTTGGTAATATATAGAATTGAGGAGTAGAGGGGTTTTCATTATATGTGTTTTCTCTTCGATTGACAAAGACCACTGTGTGGTTGAAATATATCATTGTTTAAGTGCTTTTATGTGTTTCTATTTCAAGACTACAGTGTGGACTCTTACCAAGGTAAGTCTGTCAGACTCCTAGTCCAAAAAATCTAAATAATCTTTACCAACCAAAACTAACCTAAAAATATATATATATATATTTATTTCTTGAAATTTAATATTATCCATTGTTTTTCCGTTGCACTGACATTATGAAGTTAATATATTACTAATTTTGAGTAATATTATCCACCATTAAGTGCAATAATTTTACCTTGAGTGATGAGGCACCTTTCGGTCTTTGACCATTGTCGAATCACTGATTGTTCTCTGCTGTGGATGCTACGTCCGTGAAGCCGGTGTTTGTTGAAGTTACGCGCACTATTTCTTGATCTGTGTGTATGAGGTTTCTGTATAGTATGTCTTCTGTATATGTTGTTTGTAAATTCATTAAGTTGTTGTGTAAGTTTTTATAAATGTGGTATTTTTCTAGTGAGTTTAGTTCTATTGGGTTGTTATTTATTTCCAGTATGGTTAGGTTATTTTCGTAATTTGTAATTTCGTGTTTATGGGAAATTAGGTGTGCTGCAACATTTGATACTTTAGAATTTTTATTTTTGAATGCTCTATAATGTTCTTCAAATCTTATTTTAAATGTTCTGGATGTTTTTCCTATGTAAAAAGCGTTACAGTTGTTGCAAGTGATTTTGTAGATTCCTGATAGGTTATGTTTTTCTGAATTTGTTATGTGGTTTTTGTTACTAAGATATTTTATTATTTTGTTGTTTGGTTTGTAAGTTGGAGTGTAGTATTCTTTGTTGTATATATTTGTTATTTTTTCTATTTTGTTATTGGTATATTTATATTTTAGGTAGATTTTTTTATTTTTATTGTTTTCGTGTTCCGGTTGTAGTGTTGTGTTGAGGTTAGGTTTTTTTGTGAATTTATTGTATATATTTTTTATAATGTGTTTGTTGTATCCATTTTCTATTGCTATTTTTGTAATGTTATTTAATTCTTCATTTAATTTTTGTTTGTTATCCTGTGTGTATTTTATTGCTTTATTTATCATGTTACTGTAAGTGTTAATTTTGTGTGTCCAGGGGTGGTTAGATTTGTAGTGTATTGTGGTGTTGTTGGAAGTAGGTTTCCTGTATACTGTAGTTTCTATTTTATTATCATTTATATTTAAAGTAATGTCGAGGAAGTTGATTGTTCTATTTGTTTCTGTTTCAACGGTGAATTGTATGTTTTCGTTGTATGTATTTAGTTTGTTTAATATTATGAGGTGTTCGTTGTGAATGGTAGGTTGGTATATTACAAGTATATCGTCTACATATCTTGTCCATAGTAAAATATTGTGTGTGTTTATTATAGGTTTAATTATTATTTGTTCAAAGTGTTGTAAATATATTTCTGACATGACAGATGAAATGGGTGAACCCATGGGGAGTCCTGTTGTTTGTTTATAATATTTATTGTTAAATTGGAAGTAATTTTGGTTACATATGTGTTTGGTTAGCGTAATGATACTATCTATTATGTTTCTTTTTTCGTTATTGTGTATCAGTTTGTTTTTTATTATTTCTATAGTTTCTTCTATTGGGATACTAGGGTACATGTTAGTTATGTCATAACTTATTATTTTTGTGTTGCTGTTTGTTTTTATCGTTTTTATTTTATTAATTAATTCGTATCCATTTTTTATATTGTATGTGTTGTTGATGTGTATTTTAGACCTTAGGATTTTGTCTAAGATTTTTGCGATTATGTAAGATGGTGCTGTTGTGAAATTTATTAGTGGTCTAAATGGTGTGTTTGGTTTATGGATTTTAGGTATCCCTGATAATACGGGTGCGCATGGTTTAAATGGGTATAATCTTGTGTGGTATTTTAATTTATTGTTATAGTTTAGGGTGTTACGGTGAGTGACTATTAAGTTTTTTATTGTAATAAGGTATTTGTTAGTTGGGTCTGGGATTTGTTCGTATTTATTTTCTTTTATGTAGTTAGTCATTGAATCGATATATTTGGTATTTTCTATTATTACTGGAGTATTTGTTTTATCTGATTTTAATATTAAGTAATCGTTGTTTTCTAGTTTTTCTCTGAGTTTTATAATTTCTTTTTTATTAATATATTGTTCTGTTATTTTGTTTTTTTCCGTTTTTATTAGGTTAATTTTATTATTAATGTTATTTCTTATGTGTTCAGTATTTTGGTGGGTAATTTTGTGGATGTTAGATTCTGTGTCAACTATTAGGTTTTTTATTATTTGTTTTTTGTTGAAGTTAGGTAGGTTATATTTGAAGGAATTTGTTATTATTATTTTTTCTTTTTCAGTAAATTCTGTTTTAGTTAAGTTTATGAATTTATTATTGTTAGAGGTGTGGGTTGGTTCTAGGCTATTTTTTAGGTTATGTTGTTGTTTTGATGTGTGGATTGGAGCTAGGCTATTTTTTAGGTTAAGTTGTTTTGATAAATTTTCGATTTTTTTGTTTTGTCTGTTAATAGTGTTTGTTTTATGTTTTATTATAATTTGTTGTATTTTTTCGTAAATAATAGGTGTGAGAGTGTCAAAAGTTTTCATTAATTCCAAATTGGTTGTGTATAGTTGTAAATTGATTTGGCTTTTTTTATGGTAGGCAGCTTTAATGTTTTGTTTAATAATGTGTGATTCTGCTATTTTTGTTGCTTTATTGATAATAGTGTTTTGTTTATTTTTTATGTGCAATTTTGCGTAATTTGGTGTTATATTAAGAGTTAGGCATTTTTTGTTAAATTGTATTTTGTTGATGCAATTCTGGAGTTTGATTTTGAGGTTAATATATTTACGGTACAGTTGTTTACCTTGGTAGGTATTAAATTCTTGAAATTTAATATTATCCATTGTTTTTCCGTTGCACTGACTTTATGAAGTTAATATATTACTAATTTTGAGTAATATTATCCACCATTAAGTGCAATAATTTTACCCACAGGTAGTTAGATAGTTGACACAGAATCTAACATCCACAAAATTACCCACCAAAATACTGAACACATAAGAAATAACATTAATAATAAAATTAACCTAATAAAAACGGAAAAAAACAAAATAACAGAACAATATATTAATAAAAAAGAAATTATAAAACTCAGAGAAAAACTAGAAAACAACGATTACTTAATATTAAAATCAGATAAAACAAATACTCCAGTAATAATAGAAAATACCAAATATATCGATTCAATGACTAACTACATAAAAGAAAATAAATACGAACAAATCCCAGACCCAACTAACAAATACCTTATTACAATAAAAAACTTAATAGTCACTCACCGTAACACCCTAAACTATAACAATAAATTAAAATACCACACAAGATTATACCCATTTAAACCATGCGCACCCGTATTATCAGGGATACCTAAAATCCATAAACCAAACACACCATTTAGACCACTAATAAATTTCACAACAGCACCATCTTACATAATTGCAAAAATCTTAGACAAAATCCTAAGGTCTAAAATACACATCAACAACACATACAATATAAAAAATGGATACGAATTAATTAATAAAATAAAAACGATAAAAACAAACAGCAACACAAAAATAATAAGTTATGACATAACTAACATGTACCCTAGTATCCCAATAGAAGAAACTATAGAAATAATAAAAAACAAACTGATACACAATAACGAAAAAAGAAACATAATAGATAGTATCATTACGCTAACCAAACACATATGTAACCAAAATTACTTCCAATTTAACAATAAATATTATAAACAAACAACAGGACTCCCCATGGGTTCACCCATTTCATCTGTCATGTCAGAAATATATTTACAACACTTTGAACAAATAATAATTAAACCTATAATAAACACACACAATATTTTACTATGGACAAGATATGTAGACGATATACTTGTAATATACCAACCTACCATTCACAACGAACACCTCATAATATTAAACAAACTAAATACATACAACGAAAACATACAATTCACCGTTGAAACAGAAACAAATAGAACAATCAACTTCCTCGACATTACTTTAAATATAAATGATAATAAAATAGAAACTACAGTATACAGGAAACCTACTTCCAACAACACCACAATACACTACAAATCTAACCACCCCTGGACACACAAAATTAACACTTACAGTAACATGATAAATAAAGCAATAAAATACACACAGGATAACAAACAAAAATTAAATGAAGAATTAAATAACATTACAAAAATAGCAATAGAAAATGGATACAACAAACACATTATAAAAAATATATACAATAAATTCACAAAAAAACCTAACCTCAACACAACACTACAACCGGAACACGAAAACAATAAAAATAAAAAAATCTACCTAAAATATAAATATACCAATAACAAAATAGAAAAAATAACAAATATATACAACAAAGAATACTACACTCCAACTTACAAACCAAACAACAAAATAATAAAATATCTTAGTAACAAAAACCACATAACAAATTCAGAAAAACATAACCTATCAGGAATCTACAAAATCACTTGCAACAACTGTAACGCTTTTTACATAGGAAAAACATCCAGAACATTTAAAATAAGATTTGAAGAACATTATAGAGCATTCAAAAATAAAAATTCTAAAGTATCAAATGTTGCAGCACACCTAATTTCCCATAAACACGAAATTACAAATTACGAAAATAACCTAACCATACTGGAAATAAATAACAACCCAATAGAACTAAACTCACTAGAAAAATACCACATTTATAAAAACTTACACAACAACTTAATGAATTTACAAACAACATATACAGAAGACATACTATACAGAAACCTCATACACACAGATCAAGAAATAGTGCGCGTAACTTCAACAAACACCGGCTTCACGGACGTAGCATCCACAGCAGAGAACAATCAGTGATTCGACAATGGTCAAAGACCGAAAGATGCCTCATCACTCAAGGTAAAATTATTGCACTTAATGGTGGATAATATTACTCAAAATTAGTAATATATTAACTTCATAAAGTCAGTGCAACGGAAAAACAATGGATAATATTAAATTTCAAGAATTTAATACCTACCAAGGTAAACAACTGTACCGTAAATATATTAACCTCAAAATCAAACTCCAGAATTGCATCAACAAAATACAATTTAACAAAAAATGCCTAACTCTTAATATAACACCAAATTACGCAAAATTGCACATAAAAAATAAACAAAACACTATTATCAATAAAGCAACAAAAATAGCAGAATCACACATTATTAAACAAAACATTAAAGCTGCCTACCATAAAAAAAGCCAAATCAATTTACAACTATACACAACCAATTTGGAATTAATGAAAACTTTTGACACTCTCACACCTATTATTTACGAAAAAATACAACAAATTATAATAAAACATAAAACAAACACTATTAACAGACAAAACAAAAAAATCGAAAATTTATCAAAACAACTTAACCTAAAAAATAGCCTAGCTCCAATCCACACATCAAAACAACAACATAACCTAAAAAATAGCCTAGAACCAACCCACACCTCTAACAATAATAAATTCATAAACTTAACTAAAACAGAATTTACTGAAAAAGAAAAAATAATAATAACAAATTCCTTCAAATATAACCTACCTAACTTCAACAAAAAACAAATAATAAAAAACCTAATAGTTGACACAGAATCTAACATCCACAAAATTACCCACCAAAATACTGAACACATAAGAAATAACATTAATAATAAAATTAACCTAATAAAAACGGAAAAAAACAAAATAACAGAACAATATATTAATAAAAAAGAAATTATAAAACTCAGAGAAAAACTAGAAAACAACGATTACTTAATATTAAAATCAGATAAAACAAATACTCCAGTAATAATAGAAAATACCAAATATATCGATTCAATGACTAACTACATAAAAGAAAATAAATACGAACAAATCCCAGACCCAACTAACAAATACCTTATTACAATAAAAAACTTAATAGTCACTCACCGTAACACCCTAAACTATAACAATAAATTAAAATACCACACAAGATTATACCCATTTAAACCATGCGCACCCGTATTATCAGGGATACCTAAAATCCATAAACCAAACACACCATTTAGACCACTAATAAATTTCACAACAGCACCATCTTACATAATCGCAAAAATCTTAGACAAAATCCTAAGGTCTAAAATACACATCAACAACACATACAATATAAAAAATGGATACGAATTAATTAATAAAATAAAAACGATAAAAACAAACAGCAACACAAAAATAATAAGTTATGACATAACTAACATGTACCCTAGTATCCCAATAGAAGAAACTATAGAAATAATAAAAAACAAACTGATACACAATAACGAAAAAAGAAACATAATAGATAGTATCATTACGCTAACCAAACACATATGTAACCAAAATTACTTCCAATTTAACAATAAATATTATAAACAAACAACAGGACTCCCATGGGTTCACCCATTTCATCTGTCATGTCAGAAATATATTTACAACACTTTGAACAAATAATAATTAAACCTATAATAAACACACACAATATCTTACTATGGACAAGATATGTAGACGATATACTTGTAATATACCAACCTACCATTCACAACGAACACCTCATAATATTAAACAAACTAAATACATACAACGAAAACATACAATTCACCGTTGAAACAGAAACAAATAGAACAATCAACTTCCTCGACATTACTTTAAATATAAATGATAATAAAATAGAAACTACAGTATACAGGAAACCTACTTCCAACAACACCACAATACACTACAAATCTAACCACCCCTGGACACACAAAATTAACACTTACAGTAACATGATAAATAAAGCAATAAAATACACACAGGATAACAAACAAAAATTAAATGAAGAATTAAATAACATTACAAAAATAGCAATAGAAAATGGATACAACAAACACATTATAAAAAATATATACAATAAATTCACAAAAAAACCTAACCTCAACACAACACTACAACCGGAACACGAAAACAATAAAAATAAAAAAATCTACCTAAAATATAAATATACCAATAACAAAATAGAAAAAATAACAAATATATACAACAAAGAATACTACACTCCAACTTACAAACCAAACAACAAAATAATAAAATATCTTAGTAACAAAAACCACATAACAAATTCAGAAAAACATAACCTATCAGGAATCTACAAAATCACTTGCAACAACTGTAACGCTTTTTACATAGGAAAAACATCCAGAACATTTAAAATAAGATTTGAAGAACATTATAGAGCATTCAAAAATAAAAATTCTAAAGTATCAAATGTTGCAGCACACCTAATTTCCCATAAACACGAAATTACAAATTACGAAAATAACCTAACCATACTGGAAATAAATAACAACCCAATAGAACTAAACTCACTAGAAAAATACCACATTTATAAAAACTTACACAACAACTTAATGAATTTACAAACAACATATACAGAAGACATACTATACAGAAACCTCATACACACAGATCAAGAAATAGTGCGCGTAACTTCAACAAACACCGGCTTCACGGACGTAGCATCCACAGCAGAGAACAATCAGTGATTCGACAATGGTCAAAGACCGAAAGGTGCCTCATCACTCAAGGTAAAATTATTGCACTTAATGGTGGATAATATTACTCAAAATTAGTAATATATTAACTTCATATATTTATTTATGTGTTGCTTACATTTTAGTGTATTTAAACAAGAATCATATTTGGTATATTTGCGAGTCGACTTTTGAGAGCTTATTATTTACAGTGCTTTTATTTTCGAGCTGTTGAAGTCTGCTACAAGATTGAGTCTTCTAAAGGTCGAAAATGAGAGCATTGTAATTAAAAAACTCTAGAGAGTTGACTCACGAATATAACAAGTAAGTGAAAACTGTGACCACAGTGCCTGCAATAGTAGAAATACAAACTGTTTACTTTCTGGCTTACCTTTTGTTATTTGTGTATGTTACTTAGTAACCTTCCCAGAAGTAAATTAAAAGAAACAGAGGGAAGAACCCTCAATAACCCTCTTGGGTTTGTTCAGTTACAAATTTTTTTGATGGGTAATTTTCTTTGAAAGGTTTCAGCGTGAACATGTTCTTATAGTTAAACATTAAAAAATACTTTTTAATTACAATGTGTTGAAGGAGGTTGTTTCTATACATTACATAGAAATATAGTGGATAATAGAAAAGTAATTTTTTGAGGCATATAATTTTATAACACGTCTTATACATGATTTTATTGTATATTTAAACTATTAAAAAAATCAAGACATTCCTTTTTTTTTAAATGTTTGATTCTCTGAAATAGGTTTACTTTAATAATTGAAGACTGCTAATTAAAGGCTAATAATCAAATTTGTTGAATTAAGTTTATAGGAACTAAATACAAAATATAATTGTAAAAGTTTAGCATTGTGTATCAATGTGAAATATATCTAAAAGTCTATTCAACATTTTAAAGTTTAAATTTAATAAACTGACAAATTTCAATTTATGTTGTTTGTGTTTTTAAGAGCAAAGTGCCGCAGAAGAAAAGAAATTAAAAGAAGAAAAGAAACGGATGCTGCTGAGGAAACTTAGTTTTAGGCCGACTGTAGAAGAGCTCAAGGAGAAGAAAGTAAGTACTACACCAGAAATTGTAGCAAATATGTTTTTCCATACATGTTTATAGTTGATACAGTCAATTAAAATTGCTGAGAATAAATTGTATTGAATGTTTGATACATTTATAATAAACAAAAAATCATGTGTTTATTATTCATGTTAAAAAAGTTAGTGGTCGTGTGATATTTTAATCATTACATTTTAAATTCGCATCAGGTAAGGCCTTTACAAAGGCATCTAGTGAAGACTATTAAATCATAAAAGTTATTTAATGTAGAAAGGACTTTGTACATGTTTAGTGCAATCCTCTAACTAAAAATCCAAGTAAGTCATGGCTGCTTTTAACCTTTCATATATTGTAAGTACAGTAGAACTCCAATTATCTAAATCAGTTGGGATCAACCCCCATTCGGTTAAATGAAAATTCGGAAAATTGGATTTTTTTTTAAAAAAGGTTAATTTTATTATAAAGAAGGGTAATTAATAATTAATTAATGTGTGTGTATTTATAGAAGGGAGGAAAATCGTTTTTTGTAGTTGTCTTTTTTTCTAAACTTTTTCACAAAGTAATATGATCTTAGCTTTTTCACAAAGAGTTGGACCCAAAATCAGATTTCCCATATAACCTTGTCGCAAAAACCACTTGAAACCGGCATCTAATTCTTTGTTTTTTCTTGCCTTCATTGATTTTCTTGAAGAACTTTCATCTCCATTTTCAAGCACTGACACGAAGTTTAAAGTGTACGTTTGTTCTTTTTAATGTTTGAAATCGCTGAATGTCCGACATTGTTGGTCAGATAACGGTTTACCCGTTATTTTAATATCTGATCGGTCTATATTAGTTTATTCGCTAACGATAGGATAACCCATTTTCTTTTAAAAGCCATGGTGAAGACAAAATACACTCACAAACAAAACAACAGACTGATGTGAAAGAGTACCAGGGTCGACCGCCTGAAGACAGACGATAGCCAACAATACAAAACTGCATTGAGATGGTAAATCAGCATCCAAATGATGTTTGCACTTTGATGAAGAAAGGCCATATCACATGCAGATAGAACTATTATTTTGGAAATAGCTGTACGTTTTCGTCTGTTTTTTTTTTTTTGTGGAAAATCTGAAAGCATTTTGGATAGTCTGAGTTTAGATAATTATTCTACTGTAGTACTTTAGAAAAAACTTATTTATGTAAATAAAATATATTTTGTTTTGTCTTTTTAGAAATAATCATATACTTGTTTATTATAAAAACTTTAAAGTTATTAAAAATTTGATCGGTTTATTTGAAACATCAAATAATTATTAATATACTCATCTTCATTTCTGTTACAAATATTTCTATATATTTGACTACAGTTTTCTGCCTCTAATAATGTTACACTATCCTCCTCTGTTGACACGTTTCGGAATGATTCCACCTTCGAAATTTAAATCGTACTATTTAAGGTATGAATTAAGTTTGGAAAATGGAATCATTCGGAAACACGTCGTCTAAGGAGAATATTGTAATGTTAGGAAAGGCAGAAAACTGTACTCAAATATATACATATCAAATAACATTTTGTGCCATTTTCACTTTTTTTTGTCAAGACACAAGTCCTGTTTTAACGAATACTGTCCAATCTTCGAACTTAAATTGCATAGCCAGGTTTTTATTTTTTGACCCAACTGTTGAGCTAAGCTATAAAACCTTACAAAAATGCACTGTTGGTGCAAATGAACATAAATCAACATTGCAGTTTTTGTGTTGTACAACTCGAAGTTTTTTAAACAATTTTTTCATTAATATCTTTAGCAAAAAATCCTTTATTTACTGATATTTTTCAGCAAATGCATCAGTGAGTTCTGCAATGCTGTGAGTTACCTCATAAAATATTTCATGTGTATGCTGAAAAATATCAATAAGAAGTGATATCTGTAAAAATAACAAATCAACCACTATTTCTTCACTTTAAATTTAGTTTGGAGGATGTTAAACATGAGAAAATACTAATTTTACACTACTTAACTAAGTGAATACGTAATTGCTTACTTGCTGACGCGTTTCAAAGTGATCGTTCCTTTTACGAAGCTAACCTTCTAACCTGTAGCAAGTAAGCAATAACGTATTCACTTAGTTAAGTAGTGTAAAATTAGTTTAATCAGTGAATTCAAGATGATTACATCAAGAAATTTCATGAGAAAATAATTTGACAAAACCTATCATCATATGCTTTG
Source organism: Prosapia bicincta (assembly GCA_036971475.1). Classification (NCBI taxonomy): domain Eukaryota; kingdom Metazoa; phylum Arthropoda; class Insecta; order Hemiptera; family Cercopidae; genus Prosapia; species Prosapia bicincta. The sequence continues at coordinate 7,879,987 of JBAIZL010000007.1, read as the reverse complement.
AAAAAGGTATTTTCTTTGATGACATGTGTCATCTCTGGTAAACATATTTGTGAAAAATTAATAAATCTACCATGTAGCTTGTACACAAATATGTCATTTAAGTATATGCAAAAAGAAATCGATGTTATAAAACATATTGTTTTTCTTTAATGCATATTTAAATTAATTAAACAATTTTTATTTACAGATAATTAGATTCAATGATTATATTGAAGTAACACAAGCACACGACTACGATAGAAGAGCGGACAAGCCATGGACAAGGCTTACACCTAAAGATAAAGCAGCGATACGTAAAGAACTCAATGAATTTAAGAGTTCAGAAATGGAGGTACACCAGGAAAGCAGACATCTAACGAGGTATGCCATTATGTTTGCGAAGTATATAATAATAACTCATTGAGTCATTAAAAAAAAATTGTTAATCAATATATTTCTGTTACAAAAATTTTATGCAAAGTATAAATAGACCTGTAGTAGTGGGAGTTGAAGAAGAAACAATGTGGTTCTATGGCAGAGTGATTAACCCATTGTGCATTATGATTACTTAAGACTCATATGCAGATGGAAAAATTTAATCCTGTCATTTTATTCAAAGCCTTTCTTTCTTGTTTTTCTATACACCACATTTCTGCAAAGCTCCTCTTTTTCCAATCCCTTTCCGTATGTGAAACATCTATATTATCCCAGTCCATCTGCATATGAATCTTAAGTAATGAAATTTAAGTGAAATTTAACATTTTTGTAGGTTTTTTGGTCACTCGAGGTAATGTATATATATTAGAATGATTGTTTGGTTTTAAAAATTTAAAATGTTGACTCTGTTATTAATAGTAGATGTGTTAGTGTATGTATCTGTGATTTGTCTGTTTTATTGTGATAAAAAAAATTTGACTTGTTAATTAATATTTATTAAGAGTTTTATAATTTGTTGATTTTTATTATGTTTTATATAATGTTATGTATTTTATAAATAGTAAGTTTTGTTGTATAGTTGTTTAATTAAAACTGAGCTCTTGAAAAGGAATTTCGGAAAGAAATTCGAAACGTTGAGTGTTTAAAAAAACAAAATTGTCTTGTGATCTGCAATAACCTATATAAAAAATTAATAGTAATTAACAGACATTAAATAAATTTAATTCCTCGCATCAATGTAGTTGTATTTTGCTACAAAAATATTTTTATAAAGTATTAAATATGATATTTTTTATACACGTGCAATTTTTGTATTCGTTATTTTGTACCTTAGTTAATTTTTATTTGTTGGTTGATTATTATGTATAATCATGATTATTAAAAACAAATTAAAAGTATAGGCTTCCACTGTTACTGTTCATATCATATCTACCCAAGAATACACTAATTACAGTTACTGACCGTCACCGAGTTAAAGCCATACTGAGCTTCTCCAGTTGTTTTAAAACTCCTAAAGCGTTCTATTAGGTTTAGATGTCTGACGGAAGGTCAATGGGCTTTAAATATCTGTATTCATTTCATATCTACACAAGAATACACTAATTACAGTTACTGACCGTCACCGAGTTAAAGCCATACTGAGCTTCTCCAGTTGTTTTAAAACTCCTAAAGCGTTCTATTATGTTTAGATCTCTGACGGAAGGTCAATGGGCTTTAAATATCTGTATTCATTTCATATCTACACAAGAATACACTAATTACAGTTACTGACCGTCACCGAGTTAAAGCCATACTGAGCTTCTCCAGTTGTTTTAAAACTCCTAAAGCGTTCTATTAGGTTTAGATCTATGACGGAAGGTCAATGGGCTTTAAATATCTGTATTCATTTCATATCTACACAAGAATACACTAATTACAGTTACTGACCGTCACCGAGTTAAAGCCATACTCAGCTTCTCCAGTTGTTTTAAAACTCCTAAAGCATTCTATTATGTTTAGATCTCTGACGGAAGGTCAATGGGCTTTAAATATCTGTATTCATTTCATATCTACACAAGAATACACTAATTACAGTTACTGACCGTCACCGAGTTAAAGCCATACTGAGCTTCTCCAGTTGTTTTAGAACTCCTAAAGCATTCTATTAGGTTTAGATCCCTGATGGAAGGTCAATGGGCTTTAAATATCTGTATTCATTTCATATCTACACAAGAATACACTAATTACAGTTACTGACCGTCACCGAGTTAAAGCGATACTGAGCTTCTCCAGTTGTTTTAAAACTCCTAAAGCATTCTATTATGTTTAGATCTCTGACGGAAGGTCAATGGGCTTTAAATATCTGTATTCATTTCATATCTACACAAGAATACACTAATTACAGTTACTGACCGTCACCGAGTTAAAGCCATACTGAACTCCTCCAGTTGTTTTAAAACTCCTACAGCGTTCTATTATGTTTAGATCTCTGACGGAAGGTCAATGGGCTTTAAATATCGGTATTCATTTCATATCTACACAAGAATACACTAATTACAGTTACTGACCGTCACCGAGTTAAAGCCATACTGAGCTTCTCCAGTTGTTTTAAAACTCCTAAAGCGTTCTATTATGTTTAGATCTCTGACGGAAGGTCAATGGGCTTTAAATATCTGTATTCATTTCATATCTACACAAGGATACACTAATTACAGTTACTGACCGTCACCGAGTTAAAGCCATACTGAGCTTCTCCAGTTGTTTTAAAACTCCTAAAGCGTTCTATTATGTTTAGATCTCTGACAGAAGGTCAATGGGCTTTAAATATCTGTTATATCTACACAAAAATACACTAAACAAAGAGTCGAGGAACAAAAACAGAACATCAACTCAACATTTTACAATCACATAAAAGAAACAGGACACAAATACACAGACATTTACCATAACCTAGAAATCCTACACATCAACAAAAAAGGACCATATTAAATGAACAAACACAATACAAATCGTTTACCGATTTGATACTATTGAAAACCTGCCTTTAAAACCGTCACCGCTCGACCCGACATCTCCAAGCAGAAGACACTGATGGAGATCGCCACATAGTGATCGAAAATGTTCTGTCTCAGGAAGTTTCAACAAATTTACAAAATTTAAAGTTCGGATAGTCATAATTGTTTAGGTGATTAAAACCGAGTTAAAGCTATACTGAGATCTAGTTGTTGTAAAACTCCTGAACCGTTCTATTATGTTTAGATCTCTGACGGGAAGGTCAATGGGCCTTAAATATCTGTATTCATTTATGCTGTATGTTTTGAGAGTTGATGCACTAACTAAATAAAAAAATTTTAAATAACCTAAATGCTTTTTCATTTATACTAAGGAGTAATCTGGATTACATAAAATATAAAGGATCTTTTGCTACAAACTCGATCTGCCGAACTGCTTGGATTTTGCTTGTAAATCTGAAAGACTTGAAGGCCATTATGAGAATTGCAAGAACCCTTGTACCTTTTTTCTTCATCAGTAAAAAAAAGCCACATATGCAACAAAAAATTTCAAACTGTTCCTGTTGTTATATTACTAGTGCAACATCACTATTGTCGGAGGATTTAATAAAACGGGAAATTATCGATATTAATTTTAATTAGCACAATTAAATGACATAATATCCTCTGGGGGCCACGGACAGTGTGTTCAAACAAACATACGAATTACCAAGAAATATGAAAAGGAACATTAAATAAATCCTTTAACTGTTATGAGTCGTTACAATGACTTAGTGTCAACTCTCACTGGTTCCCTTAGGAAGCTAGCATTCTACGGATAGAGTCCGTTGATCGCCAGAAAGATGTGTTCTCTCGACTTGCTACTCCATGACTCTATCTGAGACTATCTTTAAAACTATACCGAAAATATCAAACTTTGCCCTCACAGCTGTTTTACTATTGGTCAGATGTCGATATCTTGCGGCGACAATTAGAATTATTTCCTATCAAATTAGACTAGTTAGGCGGTAAAACATAATAACGTTACACTAAGAACTGCCTTACATGGGTTTGACACAACACCTAAGAATTGACATGAACCACTTGGGCATAAATATTCTTGACAGTAACTTAGAAAACAAAACTCCCCAACTTTAATTAATAATACAGTGAAATCCAATTAGTAAGATTTTCAAAAGACCGTCCAAAAGTAGGCAACAGGAAAACGTCTTATACAATAAGAATAAACAATACTGTAATACCAATACTGTTTAATGTATAATACTCACCGTTACATGTGCTATATTATTCCCTCATATTCACCAAAACAAATCACAGTTTTAAACAAAAAATAAAATAACAAGACAAATGTACGTAACACAGATACACACATTTAATGGGAAACCATAACCCACATAGTGTACATTATTACTGTATAGAGTCAATATTTTTCTATTGTTTATGTTTTCTGAAAATAGTTTTTAACTTATTTTTTTAAAGAAGAATTTAAAATCAACGTTTCCAATTGATTAATTTTGATAAAACTACCAACATGCTTTTTGACTCGTAACTTATTGCTACACGGCATTCATTTTTTTACAGTGTTCGAGGGATTCATTGTATGTAAAAGTGGTATATTAAATGGGACAAAGCATATTGTCCATAAAATATAGTATGTTTTTTTTGAAAAAACTGTAATCAGGAAATCTTAAATGGTACTAAGCGGATTTTATTGTATTTTGGAGGCACATTTTAAACAAGGGCGCATGTGTTTGAGTTTATTTATGTGTTTCTTTGTATTGAAAAAGCAGTGACGCCTAATAACACCAAAGTAGTCCCATCAGTTCTCTGGCATTCCTCTTCAAAAAACATATTGTTTGTGTATACACTCACAAGTTTCAGTACCAACATATAGATTGTTGATATTTGAGTAAATAATCCATTACTTTAATAAATTCAACTCATATCAAATGTCTTTTTCTTGGCACTATTTATATCTTTTTTCATGATTAAAATAAAATATATTTTACAAAATTGATAGAACATAAAATGTATAAGTTACAATTTTAAAAAAATATTTGTTAAAATAATATAAACTTTTTTTTAAAATTCTACAGAAATAAATTGTTAAGTGTTGAATTTATTTTTAATATTCGTACCATAAGTTTGAATTATTATCATCAAATTATTAGATAATTGAAGTTAGAAATTGGGGATGGAGGGAATTCATTATGGAAGACTCCAGTCAAGAACAGTAGAGTTGTAGATGTATTTTGTAAATACATTTTTCATAATATATGTGTGGAGTGAATATTAACAGGTTATTTGTACATTATAATTTACTAGCTGACCTGGCGAACTTAGTTTAGTATTTTATTAACATAATAATAGCTGAACTTATAGTACGGCTGTTGATGTGAGAAGCATGCATTTTCAATATTAAGTCCAAATAATTTTAATTTCTTGAGTGTTGTTTAGCAACCACCATTTGAAATGAAATCAATGAAAGGTCTTAGGAAGGTCTTCACATGCTTAAGTTTCATAGCAATCGGATCAGTGGTTTATTAACGGATAAGGCTCATACATATATACATACAAACATTCATATATATACAGTATATGTATATTTATATATATATATATTTTTTTTTTTTTTTTTTTTTTTAGGTTAGTTTTGGTTGGTAAAGATTATTTAGATTTTTTGGACTAGGAGACTGACAGACTTGCCTTGGTAAGAGTCCACACTGTAGTCTTGAAATAGAAACACATAAAAGCACTTAAACAATGATATATTTCAACCACACAGTGGTCTTTGTCAATCGAAGAGAAAACACAAAAAGAAATATGAGAGAATGAAATAAAATAAATATAAGTTGTAATCACAGATTGTGTAGAGTAGAAATCAGATGACACAGATGCACAGATTAAAGATATATATATATATATTGTTTCCATGAGCATATGAGTGATTATAGTTTATATACGTCTGTCAGGGGAAAAGAGATAAGGCTATTTGGGGGAAAAAAAAAAAATGAATGGATTTATCTGATGTTGAGGTTAGGGGATTCTCTGGACTTGGTATACCACTGGTATGATAGTTCCCACCTTCTCAGTTCTGAGGGATTGCAATCAGGGGGGAGTGATTTAATTATTTTTTTATTATTTATTTATTTATTTAAAATAATTAAATCACTCCCCCCTGATTGCAATCCCTCAGAACTGAGAAGGTGGGAACTATCATACCAGTGGTATACCAAGTCCAGAGAATCCCCTAACCTCAACATCAGATAAATCCATTCATTTTTATTTTTTTATTATTTTTTTTCCTAATAGCCTTATCTCTTTTCCCCTGACAGACTTATATAAACTATAATCACTCATATGCTCATGGAAACAATATATATATATCTTTAATCTGTGCATCTGTGTCATCTGATTTCTACTCTACACAATCTGTGATTACAACTTATATTTATTTTATTTCATTCTCTCATATTTCTTTTTGTGTTTTCTCTTCGATTGACAAAGACCACTGTGTGGTTGAAATATATCATTGTTTAAGTGCTTTTATGTGTTTCTATTTCAAGACTACAGTGTGGACTCTTACCAAGGTAAGTCTGTCAGTCTCCTAGTCCAATATATATATATATATATATATATATATATATATATATATATATATATATATATACCACTAAAATAATTAAGTCCCTTCCCCCTGATTGCAATCCTTCTGAATTGAAAAGATGGAAGTTATCATACCAGTGGTACACCAAATCTAGAGAGCCTCCTAACCTCAACATTAGATAAAACTCCTTTTACCTTCCCCCTAACTTCTGCCATTTTTAATAACTCCATTTACCTTCATTCTGACAGACTATTAATACCTAGTTTCAAATAATCAATATTTACACTAATCACATATAGCACTATATCATATACTATAAATCTGTGAATCTGTGACATTTGGATATTTATACACATCTGTGGTTCACTTCAGTCTTTTCTTTTTCTCTTTTTTGATTAACAAAGATAATTTTTGATCGAAATATTTCAATAGTGTGATACGTTTTTATATGAGTATTTATTTATTTCCAAGAGATTGCAGTTTCGACTATTACCATTAGGGAAGTCTGTCAGTCTGCTATCTAGTCCAAAAATTCCTAAATAAGCTTTAAAGCTCTACTAGAACTAACCTAATATATATATATATATATATATATATATATATATATATATATATATTTATATTTATATAAAATATATACAGATATATAAAATGTTGTTTGCAACCTGGTTCGACAAATGACTAATGTGTTTTTTTTTCAGATTCCACAGGCCATGACGTCTGGTCGGATAAAGTGCGTTAATGTGACCTCAGTGATTTATTCCAAATTTGGACATTAAAACATTTATAAATAAAAATTAGTATTTACAAGGCTTTACTCGCTAATAATTTCTGTTAGCAATTGTACACCAACTTCGATTATATTCTCCATGATTTTATTAATATGAACATTACCAAGTTTTCTTTTTTTTTTTAAAAGCACGTTTTAAATTTACTTGTTGATAAGCCAGCCTAGTGATTCTAAAGCCAAAATGTTTGGTTTTGTAAATAAAAATTTCCTTGTTGATAGCAAAATTGTACCATTTCTTTGTGAAATGTCGTGTATTGTGATTTTTAGCACTGTTTCTGCTTCCAAATATTTCAACTTTGTGTTTTAGACAGTTTTTCACATGTGAAAAATTTTTAACGTAAATTGTGAACATAATTGTCAGGATTTCATGTATCTTATAGATTGTTTTATAAACAATCTAATGTTGGTGGTCAAATTGTTTTGCTCAATTTATATTTTCAGTAAAATGAATATCAAAGCTATATTGAATGAGTGGAAGCTAACTTAAATGTTTTGGATTTTAAATTACAGTTGCTTTAAAACTTAGTCGATCTTTAAACAGTTATAGAAATTACTATAGGGAGTTAAAGAAGCAAGTACCTGATTGTGGCTACTTTTGTAAAGTCAGATAGGTTTGTATATAAACAGCGGCTTGGTTTTTTGCTTAGTTCTTTTACTGTAACCGAACATTTGGTGTAATTTTGTTGTGTGTTTGGAGAATAAAGCTCAACAAAATCTTTTTTTTTACGCAGCAAAAAGAAAATTATTATAGAGTAAAACAAAACGTGAAATGTGATATGTAGCCGATACTTACATTTCATCTTGGTGCAATTAGAATGTTGTTACAAATGTATAATAAATTAATTGTTATTTTTTGCACACGTTTGTTTAGTGATATTATTTTTGTTATATTTAAATACTATAAAATTCCCCTAAAAATGTTTGCATAGATGTACATTTTTTGTGTTGTTGGTCATCAGTTTTTTGACAGTCTTCGCAAATTGTAGTGCAAGTTTGTAAATACTGTAATTTAAAATTATTTTTAGTCCGTTTTATTCTAAAAGTTGTATTTTTGATAGGTCTGCCTTCCAGTTATATGAGCATTGTTTTTTTAACCTAATATTATTAACAATAAATTTAGTTTTTTTTATATAATTACAGTTTTTTTTTGTTTATTGCACCTTCCAATTTTGTTGATTATTTATAAATTTTAAGATGACAGTAAGTAATTTTTTTTGTTTTTGTTAATAAATGATTAGAAAAGTAATTTTTGAAAGTATAATAAAAATTTAAAAATGTATAATTATGAAGAATCTATATAAGTTTCTGTTACACAAAAGAAAAATATACATGACTTTATAAAATAATTTAAAATTTATGTTAAAAAGTTCATATACAAAAATTCAATCAATAATTCTTAAAATTATTTAATGCCATATTTTTGTTGCTAATTAGATAGATAGTTCAAGTGTGTAGCTGCTTATTTAAAATAAAAATAAATTTATAGATATTTCTTGAGGAACACAATTTTCATTTAATCTATTCATACAAAAAGCATTCAAATATTTTCACTAGTCTGATACTGACTAGCTTCATATGCACTGAACTTTTAAAAATGTAACAGAGTTTTAATTAACAATTTGTGTAAACAATTTTATTCTCAGGGAAAAGTTATAACTTTATTTTCACTGTATGAAATGTTTGTGGTGATTTTACAATTATTATATTCTTCGGGGATCATACAACATCAATTTATTGTAATTGGTTGTGTCTTGATATTTGAATTTATCATTTATTTGTTTCATTATAAATGTTCATAATTTTTCTTTCATACATAAAAAGAAATTGTTTATACAAATTTCAGATGATATTCTAAATTTTATTTAAATAATTCAAGATATGGGTTCAAGGCGCATCATGTATGATAGATGTCCTCTTTCCCAAGAATTATTATAATTATAAAATAACCAGAAATAATAATCTTATAAAATATTTTTAGGTTTATTATGAAAATAGGTCATTAGAATAAAACAAAAATTTTTCCTTTTTTTATAATTTTATTAGAGAAATGTTTAGATACATTGTATTATAGTAAATATTTAGATTTTAAAAAGAAATTTGAAAGCTAAATTTATATACATTATGATTTAAAATGATTATATATTGTTATATATATAATTACTTATTCTAAGAAAAACATAATTTACAGAAATTGTTAGTTAAAATTATGTTCAATAAATTTATAAAAGTTATAATGCTATTGGGATTAGGTATATAAAAGAAACTTACATGGTTGAATGTTTTTCATATAAATAGGTAAATTAAAACTGTTTTCTAAAAAAATATTTAATTTATTCATTTTCAAGTATTTTCTAATATATTTGATTTCATGTTGAATTCCATGGTTTAATCACAGTTTTTATAAAATGAGAACTTGTTCTTCACTTCTAATATAGCTTAAGGTAAAGGTTATGAGATTGTAACAACAACCCATGTATTATAAAGCAATGAACAGTATTTTCAGATGAAAAGTGAAAATTGATAATCTTTCAAAAGTGAATAATTCTGGCGGCCAAATTCAAGAATATTTGTACATAAATATAAAACATGAAAAAAACAATAAATGGAATATAATGTAATATTTATAAATAAAAAAACAAATGTATTAATGCAAAACAAATATAAGGAAAGTAAAATGTATTATAAAACAGTTTTCTTCTAACTTTAAGCTATAAATAGTTTTCTGTTTCCGAAATTTGCAATTATCTTAGTTTTAATATATAAATTTTGTAATTTTTATTTTTTTTCACAACTATAGTGATAGCTCTGTATTTAATTCCCATTAAATCCAGGATAAGTCAAACAAATTTCTATATACTTTTCTATATACTGCATTGAGTTATATGTATATACATAGCGAATAAAGAGTTATATGTTATAAATACGTAAAATATCAACCTTCATAAAACAACTTTCCTGAAATATTGTAACCAAAATTTTTTTATACTTTATTTCTGTAAATATAAAAGACAATTTTTATTCCATTTTGTATTTTTATTTTATCCCAGTGCTTATGTCAACAATATCTTGATACATGATACTTACAAAGTCTATTTTAATGCTGAACTGTTACCTCAATTTCCTGAGAAGCTTTCTTGTAACTCAACTGTATTCCTTATTTATTCTTAACCCTCGAGACAGGCACAAAATTTTGTAACACAATTACACACAATTCGCTAAAGTGGACGAGTACACTCCAATTTTGTATTGCCTTTTTCACATAGTATATAGCATTTTCTTATTTCTTTTTAATATTTAGCCAATAAGGCATTTGTTTTATAACATCTAAGCATATTTTCGATGTGTATGTGTGTTTGGGTATATATGTAAAAATATATTAAACATTTTTAAGTAAAGCCCATTGGAATCTGATGAAATCTGGCAAGATAAAATTGTGATATGAAAATTATTATATATCAGATTGGTTATAAAAGGGTCAAAGAACTTCCATATGTATTGTAAACTTGTGACTTGATATGTATTGGTGGTTTTTCCTATGTAAAATGCGTTGCAGTCGTTACGTGTAATTTGGTAAATTCCTGATAGGTTAGTTAGGAGATTGACAGACTTACCTAGTGGCAATAGTGCTTGATTAAATTAGTTTCCAGTGTTCATTTATTCCATTCATGCTGTTATCTTGTAAACCGTTCTGGTCTGTTTTCATTTTTACTTTTTATTGAAATCTCTGTTCGTAGCAACTAGAACCGAGTTATATTCTTAGACATTTTTCTTTGGGAGGAATCTTTGGGAGATTTTTCTCATGATGAAATAGTGACAACCTCAGGAGCTCAGTGAAGGAAGAGATTTGAGGGGAATATAAAGATTTTTTCAAATTTTGTATACCTTCAAAAATTACATTAAAGCACTTGAACATTTTAATCATGTTTATACTCGCAGAGGTTATTGTTAAGTAACAGCCGTTGATTTGCAAATCTGATACAAGTATTTATTCATAAAGGCGACGTTTCAATAACGGCTTTGTTATATCTTCAGGCTCATCTGGAACTTTGCACTAGGAAGTGATCCTGTTACTTGTAACGTAAGAAAGGTAGCGCTAATTGTTCTAGCATTTGGAATTCTGCGGTAAGGGTAACATATTTTTCAGCAGCGGTCTAAAATTTCTTAATAGAAAATTAATTTGTTTAATGGGTGATTAAAAACGTTTTTGTCAGTCAAATGTAAGAGGCGTGTTCTGGTGTTATGAGCAAAAATTCATTTAATCAAACACCTGTTGGCTTTCTGTTTTGTATTTACACAGTTTTCTTCAGAATAAAATTTTCTATAAGTTTTATTAAAAGTTATGATGTGTTTCTTGGTGAAATGACAAAGTTATTGTTGCCCAAAGATGAAAAAAAGCAACTCAACTTTGGGTAGGTGTGTTTTTTTTACTCTATTGTTTGCATTTGACACGGGTTTTCTCAAAAACTTTTCAAATTACACTTCTGGGACCTGTTTTATTCAATTTTATATTTCAAAAATCATAAGAAAAAATTGAATCTGCCTTACCAGAGTTTCAGAAAGGCTTTGTTTTTCATGCATTTTCATTGTTTTTACATGTAGAATGAGCTCACAAAGTTTATGCATATCCTCGAGAATCACCCTGTATAATGTTATTATCCTGCTAGATTATGTATAGTGAAATAGTGCAGTTAAATTTTGAAAATGGAGACATTCCGAAACATGTCAACAAAGCAGAAGAGTACACTCAAATGTATAACAATATCCCTTACAGTAACAGAGATGTTTACACCAAGAATTTCAACTATATTAATACTACAAAAAATTAATTTGGCTTTTAATTTTATAAACCTGTTATTGTTGAAATGTCTAGCTAAAATTCAGATTTGCCTCAGTGTCATAAAACTCTATTTTGACAAATGTGAAATAGATAAAATTTATTTTCAAATTGAGGATAGTTTACTGGAAGTTTTAGTTTTAATATCCTAAACAATTTTAAAAACATTTCCATTACATTGTCTGATTATTGTATTTTTGAAAAATTTAATGTTATGACATTTTTTTAAAGTTGAAATTATTGAATAGGGGTGGTGAAAGTCATCAAGTACAGTCCAATACAGAATGCCCCTGATGTTTTTAAAACAAAATTTTAACGCTATCACATGGCAACTGGAAAAGTGTTTAAAAATTTTTTTCTCTATTAATTTTAGTTGTAAAATGTAAAAATAGAAACTTGAACATTATTTGAAGCTTTAAAAGGATTGAAAATGTAAATTTCACTGTAAACAAGTCAAATATTAAGCAAGAAACAATGTTTTTGCTGTGAAAGAGGTTTTATGGCTACACTTTGGCAATGCAAACCTGCAGAAGGTCTCTTCTCCACCCGCACCAAAGATCTTTTCTCAAATTCACCACATATTTGGTTCAGACAACCTTTTAATTTGAAACATATTTTAGTACATCCAAAATTACCAGATCCAAGTACTGAAAAACCGCCTAAACTTCTTCATGGCTCCTTTCCGTGCAATAGACCTAAATGCAAGACATGTCCAATACACATCCCAACAAATACCTTTCCACAGCATAGCAACCAATGTGGACTTCAAGATTCAGGGTCATCATACTTGTACATCCAGAAATGTAATATACCAGTTGCAATGTAAATTTTGCACAGCACAGTACATAGGCCTGACCACGGGTGGTCTGAGCATCAGAATGAATGGCCACAGACATGATGTTGGAACCATGAACATAGACAGGCCAACCGCTCAACACGCTGCTAGTCACAATATCATATCTTTCAATGATTGTTATACCACCAAAATAATTAAGGCCTTCCCTCTGATTGCAATCCTTCAGAATTGAGAAGATGGGAGTTATCATACCAGTGGTACACCAAATCTGGAGAGCCTCCTAACCCCAACATCAGATAAAACTCCTTTTACATTCCCCCAAACTTATATCATTTTTAGCAACTCTATTTACCTTCCTTCTGACAGACTATTAATATCTAGTTTCAAATAATCAATATTTAAACAAATCACATATAGCGCTATATCATAAACTATAAATCTGTGACATTTGGATATTTATACACATCTGTGGTTCACTTCAGTCTTTTCTTTTTCTCTTTTTTGATTCATGAAGATCATTTTTGATCGAAATATTTCAATAGTGTGTAAAGTTTTTATATGTGTCTATTTATTTATTTCCAAGAGATTGCAGCTTTGAACTATTGCCACTAGGTAAGTCTGTCAGTCTCCTATCTAGTCCAATTAATTCCTAAATAAGGTAAGCTCTACTAGAACTAACTTAAATATATATGAAGTTAATATATTACTATTGTAAGTAATTTTATCCACCATTAAGTGCAATGATTTTACCTTGTGTGATGAGGCGCCTTTCGGTCACTTGACCATTGTCGAATCACTGATGACTTTTTCTCAATTTTTCTGATGTGGATGTTCGGTCCGTGGTGTTGGTACTTGTTGACGTCATACACGTTTCCTCTTGAGTCTCGTGTATAATTGTTTTGAATAGTATGTCTTCTGTATATGTTGTTTGTAGATTCATTAAATTGTTGTGTATGTTTTTATAAATGTGGTATTTTTCTAGTGAGTTTAGTTCTATTGGGTTGTTATTTATTTCCAGTATGGTTAGGTTATTTTCGTAATTTGTTATTTCATGTTTATGTGATATTAGGTGTGCTGCAACATTTGATACTTTTGAATTTTTGTTTTTGAATGCTCTATAATGTTCTTCAAATCTTATTTTAAATGATCTGGTTGTTTTCCCTACGTAAAATGCATTACAGTTGTTACATGTAATTTTGTAAATTCCTGATAGGTTATGTTTTTCTAAATTTGTATTGTGGTTTGTGTTATTAAAATAATGATGTGAAAAGACTGATAAAGTAAAACTGAATTATCAGAGTTGTAGAAGGTGTTGATATATCAACTCGCAAATCCCATAAAATTATTTTAGATGCTTTATCGGTTTAAACATGACAGTAAACTTTCTTTCAAAACTTCTCAATTTTGAATAATAATTATATCAAGTGGAGATTTTTCAAGCTATGCTAAACGATGTTGAAATCAATGCCTTTGTTCTGTATATAGGCCTATTCAAAATAAACCTTTTTACTTTAATGACTTGCATGAACTTATATAAAAGAGTCTTTAGAACATAGTTTCATTTGAAAAATTCATTATGGGCAGCAAAATAACCAAAAAAATGCATGTAAACTTGATTCTTGAAACAAAATTCAAATAAAAATTTCTTTTCTATTTTGTAATATTTAACAAATAGTGTAGCAGAGCAAAACACAACCAGCCAAATTTTTCAATACCTGAAAATGAAGTAAGTTTCTGATTTGACTACGCATATACACTTTACAGATTAGAGCAGTTGGATTAATATATCCCATGAAATTAAAAAAATCTCACATTTAACACATTTCCTCATAATTATGTCGCAAATCTTCCTCGGTGTGGCCTGATCGAAAACTGTCTGTGTGTCACTTCCTTTGCCCTTCCATCTTGTCTTTCGTATCTTGGTTAGAATTCGTTATAAATTTCTTTCATTTTGCTGTAACTTCCAAATTTGGTCTTTTCTAATTTTTCTCTTCTCTTAGTTTTCGTCTTCTTTTTTTCCTGTGTCTGCTCGAATGTCGATTGTCTCTCTACCTTGATTTTGACCTTTTCTGTTTCTTTCAAATTTTTAAAACTAGTTTTTCCGCTAATGCCTTTGTCTATATTTAATTTTAATTGCTAACCCTATTTATTCTTATTTTTCAGGCATTACATCCCAGCCTCCTGCCTTGGTTTTATGAATTTAAATTATTTTAAATTTATACTTTCTATTGTAACGCTTAAATTTCAAATTTTACCTCCTTACTGTGTGTGTGTGTGTGTGTGTGTGTGTGTGTGTGTGTGTGTGTGTGTGTGTGTGTGTGTGTGTGTGTGTGTGTGTGTGTGTGTGTGTGTGTGTGTGTGTGTGTGTGTGTGTGTGTGTGTGTGTGTGTGTGTGTGTGTGTGTGTGTGTGTGTGTGTGTGTGTGTGTGTGTGTGTGTGTGTGTGTGTGTGTGTGTGTGTGTGTGTGTGTGTGTGTGTGTGTGTGTGTGTGTGTGTGTGTGTGTGTGTGTGTGTGTGTGTGTGTGTGTGTGTGTGTGTGTGTGTGTGTGTGTGTGTGTGTGTGTGTGTGTGTGTGTGTGTGTGTGTGTGTGTGTGTGTGTGTGTGTGTGTGTGTGTGTGTGTGTGTGTGTGTGTGTGTGTGTGTGTGTGTGTGTGTGTGTGTGTGTGTGTGTGTGTGTGTGTGTGTGTGTGTGTGTGTGTGTGTGTGTGTGTGTGTGTGTGTGTGTGTGTGTGTGTGTGTGTGTGTGTGTGTGTGTGTGTGTGTGTGTGTGTGTGTGTGTGTGTGTGTGTGTGTGTGTGTGTGTGTGTGTGTGTGTGTGTGTGTGTGTGTGTGTGTGTGTGTGTGTGTGTGTGTGTGTGTGTGTGTGTGTGTGTGTGTGTGTGTGTGTGTGTGTGTGTGTGTGTGTGTGTGTGTGTGTGTGTGTGTGTGTGTGTGTGTGTGTGTGTGTGTGTGTGTGTGTGTGTGTGTGTGTGTGTGTGTGTGTGTGTGTGTGTGTGTGTGTGTGTGTGTGTGTGTGTGTGTGTGTGTGTGTGTGTGTGTGTGTGTGTGTGTGTGTGTGTGTGTGTGTGTGTGTGTGTGTGTGTGTGTGTGTGTGTGTGTGTGTGTGTGTGTGTGTGTGTGTGTGTGTGTGTGTGTGTGTGTGTGTGTGTGTGTGTGTGTGTGTGTGTGTGTGTGTGTGTGTGTGTGTGTGTGTGTGTGTGTGTGTGTGTGTGTGTGTGTGTGTGTGTGTGTGTGTGTGTGTGCGTGCGTGCGTGCGTGCGTGCGTGCGTGCGTGCGTGCGTGCGTGCGTGCGTGCGTGCGTGCGTGCGTGCGTGCGTGCGTGCGTGCGTGCGTGCGTGCGTGCGTGCGTGCGTGCGTGCGTGCGTGCGTGCGTGCGTGCGTGCGTGCGTGCGTGCGTGCGTGCGTGCGTGCGTGCGTGCGTGCGTGCGTGCGTGCGTGCGTGCGTGCGTGCGTGCGTGCGTGCGTGCGTGCGTGCGTGCGTGCGTGCGTGCGTGCGTGCGTGCGTGCGTGCGTGCGTGCGTGCGTGCGTGCGTGCGTGCGTGCGTGCGTGCGTGCGTGCGTGCGTGCGTGCGTGCGTGCGTGCGTGCGTGCGTGCGTGCGTGCGTGCGTGCGTGCGTGCGTGCGTGCGTGCGTGCGTGCGTGCGTGCGTGCGTGCGTGCGTGCGTGCGTGCGTGCGTGCGTGCGTGCGTGCGTGCGTGCGTGCGTGCGTGCGTGCGTGCGTGCGTGCGTGCGTGCGTGCGTGCGTGCGTGCGTGCGTGCGTGCGTGCGTGCGTGCGTGCGTGCGTGCGTGCGTGCGTGCGTGCGTGCGTGCGTGCGTGCGTGCGTGCGTGCGTGCGTGCGTGCGTGCGTGCGTGCGTGCGTGCGTGCGTGCGTGCGTGCGTGCGTGCGTGCGTGCGTGCGTGCGTGCGTGCGTGCGTGCGTGCGTGCGTGCGTGCGAATAAGTAGACGAAAGGAACTTAGGTCTAGGCTCTTATCCTTGTGACCAAGAATAAATAGATTAAAGGCTCCTAGGTCTAGACTCTTATCCTTGCGACCAAGAATAAGTAGAAGAAAGGCACCTAGGTCTAGACTCTTATCCTTGCAACCAAGAATAAGTAGATGAATGACACCTAGGTCTACATTTATCCTTGCGACCAAGAATAATTAGATGAAAGGCACCTAGGTCGAGGCTCTTATCCTTGCGACCAAGAATAAGTAGACGAAAGGCACCTAGGTCCAGGCTCTTATCCTTGCAACCAAGAATAAGTAGACGAAAGGCACCTAGGTCTATTCTCTTATCCTTGCGACCAAGAATAAGTAGACAAAAGGCGTCTAGGCTCTTATTCTTGCGACCAAGAATAAGTAGACGAAAGGCACCTAGGTTTAGGCTCTTAACCTTGCGACCAGTAATAAGTAGAGGAAAGGCACCTAGGTCTAGACTCTTATCCTTGCGACCAAGAATAAGTAGACGAAAGGCTCCTAGGTCTAGGCTCTTATCCTTGCAGCCAAGAATAATTAGATGAAAGGCACCTAGGTCGAGGCTCTTATCCTTGCTACCAAGAATAAACAGACGAAAGGCACCTAGGTCCAGGCTCTTATCCTTGCAACCAAGATTGAGTATACGAAAGGCACCTAGGTCTATTCTCTTATCCTTGCAACCAAGAATATGTAGACAAAAGGCGCCTAGGCTCTTATCCTTGCGACCAAGAATAAGTAGGCGAAAGGCTCCTAGGTCTAGGCTCTTATCCTTGCAACCAAGAATAATTAGACGAAAGGCATCTAGGTCTAGACTCTTATCCTTGCGACCAAGAACAAGTAGACGAAAGGCACCTAGGTCTAGACTTCTCCTTGCGATCAAGAATAAGTAGATGAAAGGC
>JBAIZL010000007.1:7787197-7839697 GCA_036971475.1 Prosapia bicincta | reverse complement strand
AGCTAATAGAGCATACTTCGCAAATATAAAGCTTTTTAAAAGTAGGCTATTGTCTCAAACCACTAAGGTACGACTCTATAAAACCTTAATTCGGTCAGTCCTAACGTATGGAGCGGAGACGTGGACCTTAAGTGCCGCGATGAAAAGTCAGTTGACATTGTTTGAGCGTAGGATTTTAAGAAAAATTTATGGAGCGGTCCACGATGTACAGGCAAATGTGTGGAAGCTTCGACCTAATGCCGAGTTGTATTCCTTATACAAAGACGCAAATGTGGTCCATTTTATTAAAACGCGACGTCTAGAATGGTTGAGTCAGATCATAAGAATGCCCACCAATAGAATGCCGAACAAACTTTTACATGGCACTATGATTGGCAAAAGAAGAGTTGGCCGACCAAGAAAACGATGGCTACAGGACCTTGAGGAGGATTTAAGAGTACTCGGCATTACAGCATGAAAACAGAAGGCTAAGGATAGAAGTACATGGCGGAACATTGTTAAGGAAGCCAAGACCCACCCCGGGCTGTAGCGCTACATAGTAGAAGGGTACTCGGCATTACAGCATGGAAACAGAAGGCTAAGGATAGAAGTACATGGCGGGACATTGTTAAGGAAGCCAAGACCCATCCCGGGCTGTAGCGCTACGTAGTAGAAGGGTACTCGGCATTACAGCATGGAAACAGATGGCTAAGGATAGAAGTACATGGCGGGACATTGTTAAGGAAGCCAAGACCCATCCCGGGCTGTAGCGCTACGTAGTAGAAGGGTACTCGGCATTACAGCATGGAAACAGATGGCTAAGGATAGAAGTACATGGCGGGACATTGTTAAGGAAGCCAAGACCCATCCCGGGCTGTAGCGCTACGTAGTAGAAGGGTACTCGGCATTACAGCATGGAAACAGAAGGCTAAGGATAGAAGTACATGGCGGAACATTGTTAAGGACGCCAAGGCCCACCCCGGGCTGTAGCGCTACGTAGTAGTAGTCGGCTACAATGTTTAAGCGTACTCGGCATTACAGCATGGAAACAGAAGGCTAAGGATAGAAGTACATGGCGGAACATTGTTAAGGAAGCCAAGGCCCACCCCGGGCTGTAGCGCTACGTAGTAGTAGTAGTCGGCTACAATGTTTAAGCGTACTCGGCATTACAGCATGGAAACAGAAGGCTAAGGATAGAAGTACATGGCGGAACATTGTTAAGGAAGCCAAGGCCCACCCCGGGCTGTAGCGCTACGTAGTAGTAGTAGTCGGCTACAATGTTTAAGCGTACTCGGCATTACAGCATGGAAACAGAAGGCTAAGGATAGAAGTACATGGCGGAACATTGTTAAGGAAGCCAAGGCCCACCCCGGGCTGTAGCGCTACGTAGTAGTAGTAGTAGTAGTAGTAGGCGGCTACAATGTTTAAGCGTACTCGGCATTACAGCATGGAAACAGATGGCTAAGGATAGAAGTACACGGCGGGACATTGTTAAGGAAGCCAAGGCCCACCCCGGGCTGTAGCGCTACGTAGTAGTAGTAAATATACATACATAAGTCATTTATTTACTATTGTATTTCATTGTTATTATATTTATTTGTTAGTGTATAAAATCTTTAAAAAGTCAGTTCCTAATTAGATCAACAATGTTTTATTTTAGTTACTTTTTAGTAAATAATTACAAACATACAATAAACGTAACATATCTAATGCGTTGAAACAGCTGTTCTACCACATAACCTATTACATAAAATAAGTTTTTTTATGATTTTAATATATATATATATATATATATATATATTAATTATTGATTATTTTAAAATATTAAATCAATAATTGAAGTTTTTAATGAATTAATTTTAGTTTCTCATATGGGAAAAGAACTTTTTACAAAAGTGGCAAGGTATGCAATAAAGTTACTTCGTTTCATTTGTCTTAAAATAAGTGACGCATAGGTTATTAGGTTATTAATTGAAGTAGCTAAGTAGGAATTGAATTATAAAAAATGGTTTATATTATTTGTTTAATATATTTTTGACCTCTTTTAAATAGTGTGGCTAAAACGTTTTGGAATTTCAATTATTTTTGGTAAACAATATAAAAGCTCCTAACAGCCCTTCCCTTGTTTGCAAGCACGCGCATATATATTTAAATAGTCTGTAAGTCTTTTCGATTTTTGCTGTTGACATAACCGGGAGCTATTCTCGAGCATTTTCTACGACATATATACCCGAGACAATGCACCACTCAGTTTTCTGTATTAGTACCACCATAAATTTACTATCACAACTGCCGTAAGGGGGGTTAGTTGGCATTACTGTAATATAATGTCGTCGGTATACCCCAAATGTTACTCTTGACTCGTGGCCTTATTCTATACCAGGGGTTCCCAAACTCTTTGATACCACGCCCTTTATTCTTGAACAGAAAGCCTACCACTTTACACTATATATAAATGGTATTGGCATATTAACAAGAAACAAATATTGTATATATATATATATATATATATATATATATATATATAAACAATTAGTATATTACACATATAAATTATTATATATATATATATATCCTATATATATATATATATATATATATATATATATATATATATATATATATATATAGGATATATATATATATATAAAACAACTTATTTGTTTATACATACTTTCACAAGAAACATGATATGACATTTCAAATTTTAATTTAAAAGGTAAATTGTAACTGATAAGAGGAAAATCTGTTAGAGAGATGGATGAGATTGCACTTTCTTCACTAAGATGCCTATCTGAGGTTGAATTTTACGAAAGACACAACGCAAATCATTAGCAACATCAATTTGTTTCCTATATTTTGTTTTTTATTGCAACAAGTGCTGAAAAGTTTTTTCGCACAAGTACTTGAATAAAACAAGTATAATTGACGAACTACCTGCGATACATTTCTAAGTGTTATATCCAAAATGAAGATTTGTCCATTGTGTCGCTGTTGCTGGGCAAACGTTAGTTTCGCGACACTTTTGTACTATTATTCTTTTCAAGCTGTTATGTTGATTTAATTTTAAGATTACAATACTTGCACAATCTCTACTTATATTTCCTTTATAAATGCATAAATCTCATTTACGTTTTCTAAACATCATGGTCAATAAAATTACCTAAGTAAAAAAATCTGTGGTGTTAATTTACATTTAAATTTTAATAAATTGTGTACTTAAATTTTAACTGAATGAGAATGTATCACTGTTTTCCAAATGGTCTCCAGCCACCCTGACTTGCCTTCACGCCCCCCCCCCCGTTTGGGAACCAATGTTCTATATCAGGGGTTCCCAAACTTTTTTTTACCACGCCCCCTCTGGTTATTTGGAGACCCCACGCCCCCTACACATGTCAACCTTCCATTTTGCAATACCCTATTTCCACGGTGCCGTACACACCAACTCCTACTTGTACAAGTACATGAACGCGTACAAGTATGTGCCTACTTGATACGGTGAGTAGGTAGATTTTTTTTTGTTCACTGTTGAATGCGGTAAAGCAGAATGGAAAGATTCAATAATTGTACGTATGATGAAAATTAAAACAAGTATTACATGAAAAACGAATATAATTACTGATACAAAATTTAACATTGTAACACAGATACATTTTCAATTTAAGGAAGGTGAAACAATAGGCCTACCTACTTACAAAAACAAAACATAAAATGTAATTTAGTGAGATGGGTGCGCTTGCATGTTCTGAATAAGTTGACAGATCCTGGGTTGTGTTTCAGACAAAGCACAGCGTAGGTCACTTTCGACATCAAGTTTGTTGCGGTACTTGGTTTTGATCGCCACAAGAGTTGGAAACGCTTTTTCGCTCATGTATGTTGTTGAAAAAGGCAAGTACATCCGAACAGCCTTCTCTGAAACACTGGGGTAAACTTTTAAGTACTTTACCCAAAATGAGGGCTTGTCCCTTTGTTCAAAATCGTATCTTGCAGTAGAGTCATTTTTTATTTCTATTCCCTCCTCTTGCAACTCTTCTGGCAGCAACTGTATGTCCATGTGGAACGGGTCGGTTGATAGTTTATAAAACTCCTCTCACAAGTTAGGAAAGTACCTGCTGAACTATTCCTTGAGGTTCTTCAAATGGTCAATTATCAAGTTTTTCAAAAGCCGTCCTTCAAAAACGTCCTCAAAACATGCTTCTTCTGAGACTGGTACTACTTTGCTGAAACTTGAATAGTTGCTGGGGTTCATTGATACTTTACGTATCCAAAGTTGTAGTTTCTCAACGTACATCTTGATGGCATCCTGATGTGTTACTAAATTTGAGTCTGCACTTTGCAGTCTCAAGTTTAGGTTGTTTAACGAGTCAAAAAAGTCTGATAAATAGGCCAAAATCACTTGGCTACTGGGTTTTTTGAACTCTGCACTAAGCTCGTTTTGTTTCTGCTGTGCCAAAAACGTAATCACTTCATCACGGAGCTCAAATACTCTTCCCAACATATTACCTTTTGATAGCCATCGTACTTCTGTATGAATAGCATCGTTTTGTGGTCACTTCCTAAATCTTCACAAAGAACTTTAAGCAGTCGAGTATTTAATGCACTGTTCTTAATGTAGTTGACTACTTTAATACATAGCTCACATAACTCACACAACACAAAAACAATTACTGCAATTCAAACGTCGCAGCAATTATAGAACACCCACAATACAGCAAACTTTACAAAAACAATTATGGAAACTTAGAAAGACTTTATTTCAAAGATCTGAGAAAATTATTTTTGTAATTTTGTTATTTATTTCATTTAGGTGTCACGCCCCCCCTGGACTTTCGCCACGCCCCCCAGTTTGGGAACCCCCTGTTCTATATGGTTTTCCCTACGGCTCTGGTTCAACAAAACTCTGATGTTAAATTGCCTACTCGGCGCCGTGTTGTCTTATAAGTAGTCTGTTGTACTGTTTTATGTAGTGAATACACAGAAAAACTGAAACACTCAAGCAAATGAAATCACTTTTAGGTGTTGGAAATAAGCTTTAAGTCAGTTTTTTTTTCAATTCCCACTAATAGTTCACACTCTTATTATATATATTTTTAAAATTTCCGTTCGTTAATAAAATACTTTTCACTAATCCACTCAACTTCAAATACATTTTCTTATACTTGTAGCGGATGTTAATACAACTTGTAGTTAATACAACTTTAAAAAATATTATATCATTTATTAAATTTAAATAATTAATTTTATATGAATGAAGAATGTTTCACAAAAGGTGTAAATATGCAACATAGTTCTTTCGTCTCATTTTGTTTAAAGTAAGTGATATGAAATAAGTAACATATGATTTTGTAAACAGCTGATTTTATGTTATAGGTTATGTGGTAGAACAGATGTTTTAACGCTTAGGTAATGTTACTTTATTTATATATTTTATTTATTTAATAAAAAGTAACTCAAACACAACAAATTGTCTTTGTTGACCTAAGTAGCAATTCACTTAAATGTTTTTGTGTATTATACTTGTTTATTATTTTTTTCTCTTTTAAATAGTATAAATATTAATTATGTAATTTAAATAAACTTTGGTAAACAATATAAAAGGACTTGTTTTAAAAATTCAAAAGCTCTCAACAGCCCTTCCATTGTTTGGTTGACGATCTTAACCTAGTACGTATTACCTCTGCGGTTCGCACATACATGACATTCAGTCTGTAAATCTTTTCGATTTTTCCTGCTAACACGAGCTTTTCTCTCAGCATTTTCTTCGACATATATACTCGAGACAATGCACCACTCAGTTTTCTATACTATTACCTCCATATTTACTAACACAACTGCCGTAGGGGGTGGGATAGGGGGTTAGTTTGATTTTTGGTTAATAATGTCGTCGGTATATCCTAATTGTTTTCCTCTTGACTCGTGAGCTTATTATGAATTATCATAATAATTATAATGAATATTTTTTTGAAAAACAATTAACAGACAAAGTCACCCACTAAACGTTTGAAATAAATATGATTTGAATTCGAGTAGATAAATAAAAAGTATTTTATTAACCATTGATAATTTGAATTATATATATATATATATATATATATTTTAAAACAACATTGTTTATTCAAATACAAGAATATTTATTAATTTATATCCAAGCTTTCGCAAAATAAAAGCTTTGGATATAAATTAATAAATACTCTTGTATTTGAATGACTTATGTTGTTTTAAATTATTAAACAAGAAAACGTATTATATATATATATATATATATATATATATATGTGTGTGTGTGTGTGTGTGTGTGTGTATATACATACACACAATCAAATGGCACTTTCATAAACAAGAATTTTTATTTTAGTTTTCTTCATACATTTAATCGTTTCGCTGATTGGCAGTATCAGCCTTATCAAAGTTCCTTATAGTTTTATGACCACATCTATAAGAGATGTACTTCTACGACCAGAGATGTAGTCATAGAACTATAAGGTACTTTGAAAGTTTTGATAATGCTGATACTGCCAATCAGCGAAAAGATTCAATGTATGAAGAAAACTAAAATAAAAATTATTGTTTATGAAAGTGTCATTTAATTGTATATATATAAAGCAAGAAAAAGACATTCATTCAAGGATTACAATATATATATATATCGCAATATGTTTTCTTGTGTATTAATAAAGAACAAAAGTCAAAATACAAATACAAGAATTATTGAATTGTAAATACAAATATAATTCTTGTATTTGTATTTTGACTTTTGTTCTTTATATATATATATATAGTATATATATTATACATATTATATATATATATATATATAGTATATATATATTATACATATTATATATATATACATATATATATATATATATATATATATATATATATATATATGTGTGTGTGTGTGTGTGTGTGTGTGTGTGTGTGTATACATACACACAATCAAATGGCACTTTCATAAACAAGAATTTTTATTTTAGTTTTCATCATACATTTAATCGTTTCGCTGATTGGCAGTATCAGCCTTATCAAAGTTCCTTATAGTTTTATGACCACATCTATAAGAGATGTACTTCTACGACCAGAGATGTAGTCATAGAACTATAAGGTACTTTGAAAGTTTTGATAATGCTGATACTGCCAATCAGCGAAAAGATTCAATGTATGAAGAAAACTAAAATAAAAATTATTGTTTATGAAAGTGTCATTTAATTGTATATATATATATATATATATATATATATATATATATATATAAAGCAAGAAAAAGACATTCATTCAAGGATTACAATATATATATATATATATATATATATATATATATATATATATATCGCAATATGTTTTCTTGTGTATTAATAAAGAACAAAAGTCAAAATACAAATACAAGAATTATTGAATTGTAAATACAAATATAATTCTTGTATTTGTATTTTGACTTTTGTTCTTTATATATATATATATTATACATATTATATATATATATATATATATATATATAGTATATATATATTATACATATTATATATATATATATATATATATATATATATATATATATATATATGTGTGTGTGTGTGTGTGTGTATACATACACACAATCAAATGGCACTTTCATAAACAATAATTTTTATTTTAGTTTTCTTCATACATTTAATCGTTTCGCTGATTGGCAGTATCAGCCTTATCAAAGTTCCTTATAGTTTTATGACCACATCTATAAGAGATGTACTTCTACGACCAGAGATGTAGTCATAGAACTATAAGGTACTTTGAAAGTTTTGATAATGCTGATACTGCCAATCAGCGAAACGATTCAATGTATGAAGAAAACTAAAATAAAAATTATTGTTTATGAAAGTGTCATTTAATTGTATATATATATATAAAGCAAGAAAAAGACTTTCATTTAAGGATTACAATATATATATGTTTATATAGTGAAAGTGTGAGCTAATAGAAATAATTGAATAAATAAATAATAACACATAATGTTTAATAAAAAAAGCTTTGTATTGTCAGAATAAAGCTTCTGGTTACAAGTACAAATACAAATAAATTATATACTAAATAAGTTAAGAGTTTACAAGGAACATTTTTTTAATAAAAATATATAAACAATAAACATTTAATAACTGTATTTAAATCATATATGAATACAATTTCATTAAAATTAATACCAATCATTCATACCGGGCTATTTAATTGATCGGAATCATCACTCCTTAAATTACATGTCCATGGTAGTCTATATAACATTCAGCTCATGGAATTAAACAGATGTAATATTATTTACTTTGAATTTATGTTTTAGAATTTTTTATTTTAATTACAAAATAATTTACGAAATTTGAAAGAGTAATTACTCTCTATAAATAGAACTTGCATATTTTGCCTCTACCATGAAATGAACGTTTTACAAGACCAAACCAGGCTAGAGTTAAGAGTAGTTTGAAATGTAACAAATTATTATTCTGTAATCAATTATATTAATAAACAATCTGACTGGCTCCTTGCATACAAAATCATTAAATTTATATAAATAATTTATTTATGTTCACAAATTTGTCTACTTGAAAAATATTAAGTTAATTAAATGTATGCTTTGTCAAAAATATATACACGGTAATTTTAATAATATAATTTTTTTACAAACAATATTTTAATAACGCTTTCAATAGACAGATATAAAACTTTAATTGTTTTAAAAGACAAGTATAAATGTACAGTTAATTTAGAAAAAGATGATATCGTACAGTAAAATAAAAAATAACACCACTAAAGAAATTAAGTTCCTACAACAATAAAACACTAATTCTCGTAAACAGTGGAATAGTAACAAAACGCAATAAAAATAAAATAAACGAAATAAAATCATAAAAACAAAATTACCAAAATAAATGTAAATAATTTTCTATATATCAACATCTGATATACCTTTCTATTATAGGTACTTTTAGAGAGGGTTATCTTGTAATAGAAATTTACGTCCAATGAAAGTTTATAGTGAGTAAATTAATTTTGTGTTTTCTATTTAATAAGTAACTAGAATCAATAAAGCTCGTTCTCTTGCGCCGTTCGCCTTAATCACTGTTGTACTAGAAGCCTCTATTTATGTCGCTCATCGCGATCGTGGCGTGTAGTGCTCCTTCACTCTCCGTCACTGTGTCCACCCTCGTGTCACAGGGGGTTTGCACTGGAATTACGTCATTGCGTCTGTTTGTCTGTAAATCATAAATAGAATAATTGCTTTATATTGGTTTCTAGCACACAACAAATAGTACTTTGTTTTTATACCTTCCGACCCCTATAGGGGGTGTAGCACATTATTGCACTATTTTATACCTACCTACCCCTATAGGGGGTGTAGCACATTATTGCACTATTTTATACCTACCTACCCCTATAGGGGGTGTAGCACATTATTGCACTATTTTATACCTACCTACCCCTATAGGGGGTGTAGCACATTATTGCACTATTTTATACCTACCTACCCCTATAGGGGGTGTAGCACATTATTGCACTATTTTATACCTTCCCACCCCTATAGGGGGTGTAGCACATTATTGCACTATTTTATACCTACCTACCCCTATAGGGGGTGTAGCACATTATTGCACTATTTTATACCTACCTACCCCTATAGGGGTGTAGCACATTATTGCACTATTTTATACCTACCTACCCCTATAGGGGGTGTAGCACATTATTGCACTATTTTATACCTACCTACCCCTATAGGGGGTGAGCACATTATTGCACTATTTTATACCTACCTACCCCTATAGGGGGTGTAGCACATTATTGCACTATTTTATACCTTACTACCCCTATAGGGGGTGTAGCACATTATTGCACTATTTTATACCTACCTACCCCTATAGGGGGTGTAGCACATTATTGCACTATTTTATACCTACCTACCCCTATAGGGGGTGTAGCACATTATTGCACTATTTTATACCTACCTACCCCTATAGGGGGTGTAGCACATTATTGCACTATTTTATACCTACCTACCCCTATAGGGGTGTAGCACATTATTGCACTATTTTATACATTACTATGTACCTACATTAAAATATACCTAATAAAGGAACCACTTAAGATAGAATTGATAGTAATTTTGTACAACATTACTATACCGGCTACGAATATTAAAATATACCTATAAAGGAACCACTTAAGATAGAGTTGGTAGTAATTTTATACAACATTGCTATACAGGCTACTAATATTAAAATATACCTATAAAGGAACCACTTAAGATAGAGTTGGTAGTAATTTTATACAACATTACTATACAGGCTACTAATATTAAAATATACCTATAAAGGAACCACTTAAGATAGAGTTGGTAGTAATTTTATACAACATTACTATACAGGCTACCAATATTAAAATATACCTATAAAGGAACCACTTAAGATAGAGTTGGTAGTAATTTTATACAACATTACTATACAGGCTACCAATATTAAAATATACCTATAAAGGAACCACTTAAGATAGAGTTGGTAGTAATTTTATACAACATTACTATACAGGCTACCAATATTAAAATATACCTATAAAGGAACCACTTAAGATAGAGTTGGTAGTAATTTTATACAACATTACTATACAGGCTACTAATATTAAAATATACTTATAAAGGAACCACTTAAGATAGAGTTGGTAGTAATTTTATACAACATTACTATACAGGCTACCAATATTAAAATATACCTATAAAGGAACCACTTAAGATAGAGTTGGTAGTAATTTTATACAACATTACTATACAGGCTACCAATATTAAAATATACCTATAAAGGAACCACTTAAGATAGAGCTGGTAGTAATTTTATACAACATTACTATACAGGCTACTAATATTAAAATATACCTATAAAGGAACCACTTAAGATAGAGTTGGTAGTAATTTTATACAACATTACTATACAGGCTACCAATATTAAAATATACCTATAAAGGAACCACTTAAGATAGAGTTGGTAGTAATTTTATACAACATCACTATACAGGCTACTAATATTAAAATATACCTATAAAGGAACCACTTAAGATAGAGTTGGTAGTAATTTTATACAACATTACTATACAGGCTACCAATATTAAAATATACCTATAAAGGAACCACTTAAGATAGAGTTGGTAGTAATTTTATACAACATTACTATACAGGCTACTAATATTAAAATATACCTATAAAGGAACCACTTAAGATAGAGTTGGTAGTAATTTTATACAACATTACTATACAGGCTACTAATATTAAAATATACCTATAAAGGAACCACTTAAAATAGAGTTGGTAGTAATTTTATACAACATTACTATACAGGCTACCAATATTAAAATATACCTATAAAGGAACCACTTAAGATAGAGTTGGTAGTAATTTTATACAACATTACTATACAGGCTACCAATATTAAAATATACCTATAAAGGAACCACTTAAGATAGAGTTGGTAGTAATTTTATACAACATTACTATACAGGCTACCAATATTAAAATATACCTATAAAGGAACCACTTAAGATAGAGTTGGTAGTAATTTTATACAACATTACTATACAGGCTACCAATATTAAAATATACCTATAAAGGAACCACTTAAGATAGAGTTGGTAGTAATTTTATACAACATTACTATACAGGCTACTAATATTAAAATATACCTATAAAGGAACCACTTAAGATAGAGTTGGTAGTAATTTTATACAACATTACTATACAGGCTACCAATATTAAAATATACCTATAAAGGAACCACTTAAGATAGAGTTGGTAGTAATTTTATACAACATCACTATACAGGCTACCAATATTAAAATATACCTATAAAGGAACCACTTAAGATAGAGCTGGTAGTAATTTTATACAACATTACTATACAGGCTACTAATATTAAAATATACCTATAAAGGAACCACTTAAGATAGAGTTGGTAGTAATTTTATACAACATTACTATACAGGCTACTAATATTAAAATATACCTATAAAGGAACCACTTAAGATAGAGTTGGTAGTAATGTTATACAACATTACTATACATGCTACCAATATTAAAATATACCTATAAAGGAACACTTGAGATAGAGTTGGTATTAATTTTATACAACATTACTATACATGCTACCAATATTAAAATATACCTATAAAGGAACCACTTAAGATAGAGTTGGTAGTAATTTTATACAACATTTCTATACAGGCTACTAATATTAAAATATACCTATAAAGGGACCACTTAAGATAGAGTTGGTAGTAATTTTATACAACATTACTATACAGGCTACTAATATTAAAATATACCTATAAAGGGACCACTTAAGATAGAGTTGGTAGTAATTTTATACAACATTACTATACAGGCTACTAATATTAAAATATACCTATAAAGGGACCACTTAAGATAGAGTTGGTAGTAATTTTATACAACATTACTATACAGGCTACCTATATTAAAATATACCTATAAAGGGACCACTTAAGATAGAGTTGGTAGTAATTTTATACAACATTACTATACAGGCTACTAATATTAAAATATACCTATAAAGGGACCACTTAAGATAGAGTTGGTAGTAATTTTATACAACATTACTATACAGGCTACCTATATTAAAATATACCTATAAAGGGACCACTTAAGATAGAGTTGGTAGTAATTTTATACAACATTACTATACAGGCTACCTATATTAAAATATACCTATAAAGGGACCACTTAAGATAGAGTTGGTAGTAATTTTATACAACATTACTATACAGGCTACCTATATTAAAATATACCTATAAAGGGACCACTTAAGATAGAGTTGGTAGTAATTTTATACAACATTACTATACAGGCTACCTATATTAAAATCTACCTATAAAGGGACCACTTAAGATAGAGTTGGTAGTAATTTTATACAACATTACTATACAGGCTACCTATATTAAAATATACCTATAAAGGGACCACTTAAGATAGAGTTGGTAGTAATTTTATACAACATTACTATACAGGCTACTAATATTAAAATATACCTATAAAGGGACCACTTAAGATAGAGTTGGTAGTAATTTTATACAACATTACTATACAGGCTACCTATATTAAAATATACCTATGAAGTATTCATTTAAGATAGATTTGATTATAAGAAATGTAAAAGTTTAATGTAATAAATAATATTCGAGCTGGCTTGTGAGTGAAAGTTATAATTAAATAATAAAAATATATACAACTCACAAATATACAATTTTTTTTTAAACCAAAAAAAAAATTGTATATTTGTGAGTTGTATATATTTTTATTATTTAAGTTTAATGTAATGTTTATTTATGTATATTTTCATTCTGTAATGTTCTGTTGCCCTATAGATGTGACGTCAATACACCACCAAGGTACAAAAAAAACTTCATGTGGGGACGTATTCATTCTAAACTTTAATTTTTGTTCTACATTCAGTTATTCTAAAAAAAAATCTACATCATGTGAAAAGATTTATATTTGGAATAAGAAAATAATTCTGTGGCATGTTTAATCCAGCCCCAATAAACAGATGGAACTTTTATTCTAAATTGAAAAAATATGTAGATCACATGTGGTTGTATAGGAAATTGTTGTTTGAAAGACGGGTAAAATTTTGGAAATTTTAAATTTTATAAAAACTAAAATTTTATTACCAGAAAAGTCTAAGGAAATGACAATGAATGAACCCTTAAGGAAGCGCACTTCCAGAGATAAATTTGCCAAGTCCTGATGGTAAAGTGTAACAAGTATTTATACTTTTTATAAATTTGTAGATACAAAATAATAATAATTCTTAATATACTTATATTCACTTCTGTTAGGCATGTTTGTATATTTTTGAGTATATTTTTCTTCCTTTCCTAAAGTTAAGTCTAATGTTAGGAAAGGCAAATAAATTTACTCGAATATGTACAAATGAATATAAGTAGGCCTATTTCCTTTATAAAATAACTTGCTCTCAAATACCATAACAAATAATTACCTTTTTATTTTTTCTCTTCACATTTTTTGGCTTTAATCCGTTTAATGTCATATCCGTGAACATTTCAATTATTCCTTTTACTTTTTCTTTTTCTAACTTTTTCCTAAGTTTTTGTAACTGTTTCTCGTGTTTGTACCGCTTCCTTTCTTCTCTACGTTTCTCTAGAACACAATTTAAAAAGCAGAAATTTAGACAATTTTTTAAAAGAAAAAAAACACAAATTTAAAATAGTCTAAACAAATATTCTTTGAGCTTTGCTTGTGAGGTTATGTTAAAAACAAATAAAAACATACACAAAACTCACAAATTAATCATTTATTTACTCATACAACTAGTGGCAAGTTAGAGTTTGTAGTAGTAACACTCACTGATGATGATGACTTGGTCATTGAAACGCGTATGAGTAAATAAATGATTAATTTGTGAGTTTTGTGTGTGTTTTAATTTGTTTTTAAAATAGCCTGTAAGCATAATACAACCGGAATATATTATAGCAGTAGTAAGAATACTTTTTTTTCTAAAACCGACTGAGGAAATAAAACTATTTTTGGAAGACAACATTTTTTAATTTTTACAATTTTAAAACTACAGGGAAATAACAAATTAATAAATCTTAAATAAATTCTGTTTGAACACAAGTGTAGTAATATCGATCTGAAGATGGTTGTATAGGTAACAGAAGTTCTGTAATTTCTTGTCACTTAGGATTGCATGTGAATGTTATAAACAGATCTGGACGCCCAAATGCGCGACCGTATATCATTGCACCTTGGGCGTATTCATGCACGTGCCGTTGGCTTCCCTTGAAGGCAGCCGGCAGAATGCGCGACCGTATATCATTGCACCTTGGGCATATTCATGCACGTGCCGTTGGCTTCCCTTGAAGGCAGCCGGCAGAATGCGCGACCGTATATCATTGCACCTTGGGCGTATTCATGCACGTGCCGTTGGCTTTCCT
This sequence comes from Prosapia bicincta, assembly GCA_036971475.1. Taxonomy (NCBI): domain Eukaryota; kingdom Metazoa; phylum Arthropoda; class Insecta; order Hemiptera; family Cercopidae; genus Prosapia; species Prosapia bicincta. The sequence continues at coordinate 7,824,742 of JBAIZL010000007.1, read as the reverse complement.
TGAAGGCAGCCGGCAGAATGCGCGACCGTATATCATTGCACCTTGGGCGTATTCATGCACGTGCCGTTGGCTTCCCTTGAAGGCAGCCGGCAGAATGCGCGACCGTATATCATTGCACCTTGGGCGTATTCATGCACGTGCCGTTGGCTTACCTTGAAGGCAGCCGGCAGAATGCGCGACCGTATATCATTGCACCTTGGGCGTATTCATGCACGTGCCGTTGGCTTCCCTTGAAGGCAGCCGGCAGAATGCGCGACCGTATATCATTGCACCTTGGGCGTATTCATGCACGTGCCGTTGGCTTCCCTTGAAGGCAGCCGGCAGAATGCGCGACCGTATATCATAGCACCTTGGGCGTATTCATGCACGTGCCGTTGGCTTCCCTTGAGGCAGCCGGCAGAATGCGCGACCGTATATCATTGCACCTTGGGCGTATTCATGCACGTGCCGTTGGCTTCCCTTGAAGGCAGCCGGCAGAATGCGCGACCGTATATCATTGCACCTTGGGCGTATTCATGCACGTGCCGTTGGCTTCCCTTGAAGGCAGCCGGCAGAATGCGCGACCGTATATCATTGCACCTTGGGCGTATTCATGCACGTGCCGTTGGCTTCCCTTGAAGGCAGCCGGCAGAATGCGCGACCGTATATCATTGCACCTTGGGCGTATTCATGCACGTGCCGTTGGCTTCCCTTGAAGGCAGCCGGCAGAATGACCATTTCCCCCAATTCGTTGGTATTCACATTGCCATCATTAACAATTGCATCACGCAAATGAATGCATTATTTTGAAAGCAGCTTGGTTTAATTTAGTCGAATATAGAGAAGTCGTTCTGTTTTGATTTTCCCATACATATTGACAGTATATTGATTGTTGAGCGTTGCATAGCAACCAAAAGTTGGAATGAATTCAGTGAAATGTAAAAAATTGTCGATGTACACAGAATACTATGTTGGGCTTTGGGAGGTGCCAAAAACCGTCCCAGGATATACTCAACAATTTCCCAAGGTTACGTGGCGATCAGATCAGTGGTTTAGTAATGCATAGGGCTCATACACAAATTAAAACAATTATCTATATATATAACACAACTACAATACACTAAACAAACAATTCCTTATCGTACCACAATTTGATATTGCGTCTTAATCGACAAAGAATCTCTGGTATAGTTCTGATTAAACCTTATGTAGCTCGTGCCAAATTGATCAAGCGATTGTTATCTGTAGTTATGTTGTTTGGCCTCTATTCCCAAGGAATATTCCTAGAATCCAAATATGTTAATATAAATTACCTAAATGTAGGCTAACAGCCTTGTACACTAAAAAGCCTGGTGACTCAATAGAGGCAGATCAGCGCTTGTGAGAGTGTGTGGGCGTGGAAGTGCTCCCTTTAATCTTCTAGTCCGAATCATGTCTGAACTGCCATAGATCAAGAGATTCATGCGGAACCCAAGTCTGGACCTCATATTTTATATCATATCTTTTATTAAGACACTTATTTCACATAATTTTATTAACGCAACACGTTCTGTGATAAATGATTTCAATATTTTAAAAACATTTCATTTTATACGAAGTACGACAATGTAGTTTACAATAGAGAACTATTTAGTATAGGCAACTGTACATTTTGGCGAAGCTTCATTAATTTTATAATCCTACATTCTCGAAATAAATAACATTGTAACAAGCATGAAATTATAATTTTTGTAATTTACTGAATGGGGAAAGTATTTACCTTTTTCCCGTGTTGCACTTCGGCTGACGTTTATACATACTGCCTCATCAGTCTCTAATGTTTTCCTAAGTTTTTCACTTGTTATATTTCCTATTTGTTTATCTTTTCTTTTTGCTTTGGTAGATTTTGCATGTGTTTTCAATTGCCTCTCTTTTTCTCTCCTTTCTCCTACAACAATAGAATGAAAGTTTAGTTTTACAAGATTCTTTAAAATGTTCATGTAGTTCAGTAGTAGAAATAACATTCCGGGCTCATAACTAAAGGTGAACATTTGGGAAATGCAAACATTTTTCTAAATGTATACATTTCCCAGGTTTTACACAGTAAACTACCTTTTACTCCGACTTCCATTAATCCGCCACTCTCAATCATCCGGGAAGTTAGCGATCTTAAGAGTTCGGGACCGGGCGGGAATAATATCCGCCACTCTCAGTCATCCGGGAAGTTAGCGATCTAAAGACTTCGGGACCGGGCGGGAATAATATCCGCCACTCTCAGTCATCCGGGAAGTTAGCGATCTAAAGAGTTCGGGACCGGGCGGGAATAATATCCGCCACTCTCAGTCATCCGGGAAGTTAGCGATCTAAAGAGTTCGGGACCGGGCGGGAATAATATCCGCCACTCTCAGTCATCCGGGAAGTTAGCGATCTAAAGAGTTCGGGACCGGGCGGGAATAATATCCGCCACTCTCAGTCATCCGGGAAGTTAGCGATCTAAAGAGTTCGGGACCGGGCGGGAATAATATCCGCCACTCTCAGTCATCCGGGAAGTTAGCGATCTAAAGAGTTCGGGACCGGGCGGGAATAATATCCGCCACTCTCAGTCATCCGGGAAGTTAGCGATCTAAAGAGTTCGGGACCGGGCGGGAATAATATCCGCCACTCTCAGTCATCCGGGAAGTTAGCGATCTAAAGAGTTCGGGACCGGGCGGGAATAATATCCGCCACTCTCAGTCATCCGGGAAGTTAGCGATCTAAAGAGTTCGGGACCGGGCGGGAATAATATCCGCCACTCTCAGTCATCCGGGAAGTTAGCGATCTAAAGAGTTCGGGACCGGGCGGGAATAATATCCGCCACTCTCAGTCATCCGGGAAGTTAGCGATCTATAGAGTTCGGGACCGGGCGGGAATAATATGGGTCTGTTTACCGTTTTCTCTAAATGTCAGACAACATTTAGTGCGTCTTTACAACTGTCGTTGACATGAAGGTGCAAAATTAACTACAAGTATGGTGCCATCAACACAACGTGTGATGGCATCAGATTTTGTATGAAATGTTAAAACTACAGTGTTCCCTATTTTTAATGAAGAATGGCAAAATATAATTGGTAACAAGCTGAGGGACATCAAGAATACCGTCCGACCATGGAGGCCATTAGTTCAAATAATTCAACGAAATAATTGAAATAATCGTTAAAATCTCTAAACTGAAATAAATCTCGCATGAAAAATCTATCTAGTGATTGAAATAACAACTTCCCGTTAAATAAACGCGGTGAAACATACATAATCATAAATGTTTAAATATTTTTAAATGGGCAAAAGAAAGTTAATTTCTTTGTAAATTTAGTACAATAGAACGTCTTATGAATCTTGTAACTCAAAAGTTTTTTCTGCAATACGTTTTGTTAAATATATACAGTTTTGTAAATGTCAAAACATAGTCAAATTTGTTTTATGAACACTTTTAAAAATTAATTGAAATTCAATACCATTGAAATTGTTATCGATACAAATGTAAACAAGTAATATAAACAACATCTTTTCAAGGTCAATTCCTACTTTGGTATAAACGAAAAACAATTATTTTATTACTTTTTATTAAATAGTTACAAATAATTAAAATATGTATATACATATGACAGAATCAAAATATTAAGTGGCAAAATAAAAAGCGAAAATAATTAATAAATATAATAAAATAAATTTAATTAACGAAATAATATTTGAAAGAACTGTATTAACAACAAGTGCATCCACTACAAGTTAAAAAAAAAAACAATTAAACTTGTGTGGATAAATAAAAAGTATTTTATTAACGATTGAAAATTTTAACAAGATATATAAAAAAATATATGTATACGGAGAGTGTGAACTAATAGCAGAAATTGATAAACTGTATATTTTATCTCTAAGCTATAATCAACCCCTGCTACAAAAACAGTCATGCAGGTGAAGTTATCTTGCCGACGGCATTTTCTCCTTTTATTATATACATGAACTGCCCTTTATATTATGGTCTTGTATTTGTATAAAGTAAGACAAACATTTATGATTTATTTTCGGAGTTGAAAACCGCAAAACAATGACCGGTCATAAATCACGGACTGTTGGTTGACAAAAGGCTTGACGTGTCTATTGAATGATCCCATAAGTCATGTGTTCATTACGTTGCAGGCTTTAGAGATATTTATTCAAGGTTATACTGCGTGTACTGGGGTTGACGATTGAATTCCAAGAACTACTTGTTAACGCAATACTTTCTCCGGCCGCGTGCACATAAAGTTACGCCTGAGCGATCTCAGCTGAAGCTACGCTCGAAAAGCAAATCTATTTTGTTTCACTAAATCTTTTTCATTATGATTTATATTTGAAATGACCATGAAGATGCATATTCGGTAATGATTAGACTTCGGTTATGAATAGATTTATTCGGTAATAAAAATGGTTTCTCATTTTATCGTTTTTAAAATTTCTATTCTAAATTTTTTGTTTCGATTCTCGATTGTTTAGAGTTATAAGCCTAAAAGATATTCCCTAATAATTAATTTAGTTAACATCTTGGTCATATGTTGAAGCCTTTTAAAGGTTCCGTTTTAATGTAAAAGGCTGCACAAACCGATCCTTGATTTATGAGAGGGAATTTCTGAAAGCATGACAAACTTATCGGATAAAAGTAATGATTTATATAAAATTACAAATAAGAACTCCAGTTCAAAATTACAATATAACTTCAGTAATAGGCATTTCAGTTTGTATAACTGGAGAAAGTGGCACTACTTTTGCTTGCGTTCTCTTTTGGCATCTATGAAGTGGTGGTGGCCAGAGACGGGGAAAAAGAGAGAGAGAGAGAGAGAGAGAGAAAGAAAGAGAGAGAGAGAAGGAAAGAGAGAGAGAGAAAGAAAGAGAGTAAAAGAGAGAGAGAGTAAGAGAGAGCGATGACTAACAAACGGACCAGAAACGCTTCCGATCATCTTTGTTGTTGCGTCATAAATAATAATAATATTTTCGTTATCTCAAATCAGCATTTGCTTTAATCGTTTAACTCATTCAATGAAACTAATATATAAATAACACATACTTGATAATTATTTTTCAATAAACTACATGAGACACATATTTTAACAAAAAAAAAAAAAACAAAAAATAAGAATCGGAATCGGCACTTTAAATTAATTGAGAATTATTCAATACCTATAGAATCGAAGATCCATGGAATCGAGAATCGAAATCGGCGTCCCTGGTAATAATAATACCGAATACAAATAAAAATATTTAAAATTTTATCACAAATTCTCTGGCTTCAATTAAGTATGGTTTTCACAAAAAAATATTGACGAAACCCCAATGCCACAAAAATAATAAAAAATAACTAGTATTACAGGTCAGTCTTTCGTAGTTTGTAAATTATTGTATTTTAGATTTTAATTTTTGTAATAAGACCCTGTGATTATCACAATATGGTCATCGAAATGTACATAATGGCTTTAATCTTAGGTAACTTGTGATATTAATTATTTTTTATTATTTTTGCGGTATTGGGGGTTTTTTCAATATAAATAATATATTGCACCAATGTGCTCTTGATATTGTATATGGTTTTTACTTTGGTGCTTTTGTGGTATAATTACCTAAATTTGTAATTTGTGTTTGGAATTATTATGAGTATGTTTATTTTTTAAATATGTATTGATAATGGCAATAATTAGAGAGATAAAATAAATTATTTTTATAAGTAGAAGTTTTGTTAATTTTTTTAAACGCTGTTTTTCATTCAGTATTATCCATGTATATGTTGTAGGCCGAAATTTTAGAGAACAATTGTGTGACCTTGAAAGGTCGTACAGAGCTTGAAGATGGCTCAATGTAAAGGTATTGACACGAAGGAGCGGGGAAAATATAGTTTTTCTCAGTCACAACATTTATAGGGTTATTGCGGAACTTGAAGTTAACATTGTTTGTTTAATAAATTTCTCTCTTTTCCCAGAAGTCACTTCTGTCACGGAGCAAATTCACGTGGTGCCACGAAACATTGTTGGTCACAGAATAAATTGTAGAACAATCAATGTTCCTGTGTCTAAAAATAAGGCAGCTAAGGGTATAAGTTGGTTATTTTAAATACAATTACATTTTACCATACAATATTGAAATTTAACTAGTGTTATATTGCCTCTAGCAATAGGTAATAAATTTAATTTAAGTCTTAGCAAAAGTAATAAATTGTTCATAGCCTTTACTGTAAACATTGTTGAAATATATTTTTCAAAAAAAATAATAATAATAACACAACTCACCAAAACTTTTTAAACAACTTTCAAACTTATTCTTAGTCATAATGAATGTAAAGCTATCAGAAATGTTCTGACGTTTCGGGGACCTGACCCCAACTGACCTAACGGGATAACATTCCGCCGACCATTGTTATGGCAGGTATAGTTTGCACCAATCAGGGTAACTCCCCAAAAAGCAAATTTGGGCCAAGTCGGGAAATTTAAATTCCTTCATTAGCTCACTTTAATAAATGGTTAAATTCTCTTTGAAGTATAAACTTCTGGGGTTTATAGAAAAATATATTGTTAAATGTCGTTCGGGGAATAATGTCGTAAAAGTAGGCGGTATAAGCATTTTGGAAAATTATTTTACAAAAAAAAAATATATATCTAACAAATAATTAAAAAGGAAACAAAACAACTAATGCAATCGCACACTGTAAGAAATCTATATATCTTCAAGTCTGTTAGGAGTGTTAGTAAGTATGTTAGGGTACATTTTTCTACCTTTCCTAACATTACAAAATTTTCCTCTGTTGACTCGTTTCGGAATTGATCCATTTTCAAAACTTAAATTAGTACGATCTACGTTTTGAAAATTAAGTTATTCCGAAACGTCTCAACAGAGGGAGATATTGTAATGCTAGCAAAGGCAGAAAAATGTATTCAAATATATACTGCACGACACTTAAAAAAAATAATTTTATCTTTTTAGTATGATTTATTCTTAGAACATATTTATAGAGCTAGACAGATTATTAAAAATTGCTTTGGGTTTATAGTTATATTTATTAGTTTTCCTTGAAATGACCATATCTCGCAGTGCGTGACATCTTGACCATTGTTACTTAAGTGACATTCATATAAAGGTTACATTCAATAACATTAATGGAAATAGATGCGGTTTAAGTGTCTAAATTAATTTTTAATAATTTAATTTTAATAATCAAAACACGTGTGTGTTATTACAAAACACAAATATGCCCTTAAAAATAATAATATTTTCTATTTTAACTTCTAGAGTTTATAAAAATGTAATTGTCACAAAATTGTGCGGTAAATACAGTTAGACAAATAATTTTACAAAAACATTTATAAAAGACTAATAATTAATAAAAAAAAAAAGATTTTAAAAAATACATAAAGTGTAATTTTATTTTGTTAGTGTGATGTATTCTTAGTGGGTATTTATAGAGCTAGACAGATTATTAAAAATTGCTTTGGGTTTATAGTTATATTTATTAGTTTTCTTTGAAATGACCATATCTCGCAGTGCGTGACATCTTGACCATTGTTACTTAAGTGACATTCATATAAAGGTTACATTCAATAACATTAATGGAAATAGATGCGGTTTAAGTGTCTAAATTAATTTTTAATAATTTAATTTTAATAATCAAAACACGTGTGTGTTATTACAAAACACGAATATGCCCTCAAAAATAATAATATTTTCTATTTTAACTTCTAGAGTTTATAAAAATGTAATTGTTACAAAATTGTGCGGTAAATACAGTTAGACAAATAATTTTACAAAAACATTTATAAAAGACTAATAATCAATAAAAAAAAAAAAAAAAAAGATTTTAAAAAATCCATCAAGTATAATTTTATTTTGTTAGTGTGATGTATTCTTAGTGGGTATTTATAGAGCTAGACAGATTATTAAAAATTGCTTTGGGTTTATAGTTATATTTATTAGTTTTCTTTGAAATGACCATATCTCGCAGTGCGTGACATCTTGACCATTGTTACTTAAGTGACATTCATATAAAGGTTACATTCAATAACATTAATGGAAATAGATACGGTTTAAGTGTCTAAATTAATTTTTAATAATTTAATTTTAATAATCAAAACACGTGTGTGTTATTACAGAACACAAATATGCCCTTAAAAATAATAATATTTTCTATTTTAACTTCTAGAGTTTATAAAAATGTAATTGTCACAAAATTGTGCGGTAAATACAGTTAGACAAATAATTTTACAAAAACATTTATAAAAGACTAATAATTAATAAAAAAAAAGATTTTAAAAAATCCATAAAGTATAAATTTATTTTGTTAGTGTGATGTATTCTTAGTGGGTATTTATAGAGCTAGACAGATTATTAAAAATTGCTTTGGGTTTTCATTTATATCTATTTTTTAACCTTAAAATGCCCGTATCTGGCACTTCGTAACAACTTGAATATTTTTACTGAAGTGAAATTGATATAAAGGATACATTATATTTAATAAAATAATGGACATATGATGTAAGTAATTTACAGTAATTTAATTATAAAACCCAAATGAAGTTTCTAATATTTTAAAACTGGGAAAAGCGCTTTGCAATAACAGATTTTAAAAGTTTTTTTATTTTAAAAATTTTAGGCTTTTATAAACTCAATGCAGAAATTGAACGAGAGTTACAACTAACAACCAAAGAGGAACTATATTCACAAATTTGTTTGAACGTAGAAAACCTAATACATCCTTCATAGCATTCACATATGCAAACATAATTGTAAAACTTATATTTGAAAACATAGAATAATAAACTCACCATCATTTCTTGAACTGTCAAACTTATTCTTAGTCATAATGAATGTACAGCCTGTAGAAATGTACTGACGTTTCGGGAACCTGACTCCAACTGACCTAACGGGATGACATTCCGTCAGCCTTTGTTATGGCAGGACGAGTTTGCACCAATCAGGGTAACTTGCCAAAGGGTAAGTTTAGACGAAGTCGCCAAAATTAAACCTTATCGAATGCATTTTTTTAGTTAAAAAATTAAAAGAGTATCTTTTCAGATTTAATTGTGTTCTTCTGGTGTAACAATCTGTTATATTCTGTTATTCTAGCAATCTTGACAATTATATGTAGCTCACTCACGTGTTCCTAGCATTGTTGTTTCTCACAAGACACGCATCTATGTTAAGTGTATCTGTTTAACTCTGCAAATATCACTTTCCTTTTGACGTATCCTTTTGGTTGCTTTTCTAGTTACAATATTTTTTTAAGCTCCAAAAACAAAATAAGGGACAAAAAATTTGAATAGAACGCCTGATTAGTGATATGATGTTAAATTTATAAAGACTAGTTATGTCGATTTCTAAACTCTATCAATAAAATAATAAAAATGTATAATTTGGTCACTCGTATGGAATTGTTTAGAGTAAAACGATCGTTGTTTCAGCTTGTGAAGAATGACTGGATGACGCTTCTCCAAGCATTTGTTGTTCTTTGTTTAAAGGACTTGTAATTATTTGAAAAGGAAAATAAATTAGTAATAGAAATGTTGTTCCAATAGTTATCCATTCGTAGCCCGTTCAAATAACTGTCTTTTAACTCTTAAAGGTTGGAAAGTATTTTATGGGTTGGAAAGTATTGTAAGGGTTAGAATGTATTGTAAGTGTTGGAAAGTATTGTAAGGGATGGAAATTATTGTAAGGGTTAGCAAGAATTATAAGGCTTGGTAAAGTATTGTAAGGGTTGGAAAGTACTGTAAGGGATGGAAATTATTGTAAGGGATGGAAAATATTTTAAGGTTTGGAAAGTATTGTATGGGTTGGAAAGTATTGTAAGGAATAGAAGGTTTTGTACCAGCAGAACTTGTAGTATAACGTAGAACTGTATGAATATAGGTGAAAATTGTTTGTTTAAAAAACTATAAAAAGTTATTTAACTACTTTTTTAATGTATTTATTGGAAGTAATTGTACGGTACTGTGGTAATGAATTATCAAATTAAAAATAAAAATAAATCGTACATTCACGTCAAAAAGCACGCATAAGAAAATAATAAAAATACAAAATTATTGGTTTAAAAAAAATATATGATCTTTCTGTGGTATCAAAGGCTTTACAGCCTTTGTAAGACCTTTACTGGAACTTCAAAAGTAACACAAGCATAGATTGTTATAACATGCATACGGCTAAAAGATTTGTGGTAAAGGTTAAAGTCATTTTAAAACAATAAAATGTTAGGTAATTTTTTATAACGGGTTTTATTCTGTACACATATAAATCTTGTTTATTTTTGACATGACCTAATTAATATTTCGTTATATGTTACTTATAAAAAAAGTTCATTAAAAGAATTATATATATATAGAATTACAATAGATTTAACAGTGTTTACGATACAATATATAATAAAATTTGTTGATTTTTATCCGGCGATATCACTACATATTTATGCAATGTCATTAAATTAAAATATAAAATATTTAAAAATAAAAAATTATATATAACAGGATCAACTAAGTTAAAAAAAAAATATATAAAATGCATAAAATCAACTGATTAGTTAAAAATAGGTCTACATGTTTTCAATGAGAAAGTTTTTAAATATAAATATTTTTGAGAATTAAAATTACAAAACTTTGTTCAGCCCTTACTGTTTTAGAAAGCTAAATAAATTTTGAAGAAACAGTTGAGTAAAATTACACCATATATTGGATTACCATTACAAAAAGTAACATAAAAAACTAAGAAACCGAAAAAAATGACTAACAAAGCAATAAATATAAATATACAACCTAGTAGCAACTATACAAGGTTAATGTATTTAACTCAATTATAACAAAGTAAACAACACAAATAAATGACATAAAGAATAAAATACTCTTAAATTGTATTGCGCATTTGAAAGCTGATTTTGTGACGAAATAAAACTATCAAATACTAGTCTAAAATTACGATGTACAGTCACTGGGCTGGGGTTTAATACTAGCAGCGGCGTGCTACCTGTAAAACCTGAAACACAAGTATAACAACTAATCATGGGAGATATCTATTTCACTACTTTTACTACTATTATTTAAAAACAAGTCATGTAAAAAAAAATTTACTGAGGTTAACAGATACAAATTTTATTTATATAAGTTTTATAATACGAGTATAATTACAATTGTATAAATAAAGTAACGTATCCTATGCGTTAAACAGCTGGTCTACAACACAACCTATAATATAAAATCAGCTGTTTTGTGAAATCAAATGTTATCACTAGTTTCAAGCAAAATGGGACGCAATTGCATACCTCATATTGCATACCTTGCCCCTATAGTGAACAGTTTTTCTCCCATATAACACTAAAATTAATTAATTAAATTTAATTAATGAATTATTGTTTAAAAAACTGTCATTCATCAACTGGCATTCACTATATGTTTTAGAAAATGTTTTTGAACTTGAGTGAATGAATGAAAATTAATTTATTAACGAATGAAAAATTGAACAAGATATAGGCCTATATCAGAAGAGTGTAAACTAATAGAATTAATTGAAAGAATGTAGTTAAAATAAAACCTTTATGGGATGTTAAAAAAATTATAGATAGAAAGTTTTATTTATTAAATTCAATTGAAACGGAATTATAATAAAGTATCCAACGTGGCTAAACAATTTCTAAAAAATTATAACTCAGTTTCATTATATTGAATTAATTATAGATATATGAATTGATTAATATTATTATTAACTGGTAAAAATTTAATAATAAAATTTCAACTTAATGTACAATAGAAAAAGTAATCGTTATACATTTGAGTATATTTTTCTGCCTTTCCTAACATTAAAATGTCTTCTACTCATGCCTTTAACTTACTCTCTTTTAAGAAAGAAGGTAATTCGAAATGCGTCAACAGAAGAAAACGTTTTAATATTAGCAAAGGTAGTAACATTTAATCAAATCAATATAAATATTCCTAACATAACTCAAGACGGCTATAACTTATTAACCTAGGAATCGCTATCATGGCGGTCTTTTTACTCGGGCGCTAGACCCTGTGTTGTGACCCTGCGTAGTTTACCCTAATGATTTTATGACCCATATATCCAAGTTTCAAGAGTTTTTTTTATTGGGAATATTCAAAACAATAATAGCATGATTTTTATTAGAGATTTCTGGATTAAAAACTATAATTTTTTAAAATTAAAAGCAAGTAATCAAAACAAAAAACGTTTAAACTCAATTTCTACTTAGGTCAACAAGATAAATTTTATTTTAGTTACCTTTTTAAAAATAATTAAAAATAATTAAATAAAGTAAAATAACCTATGCGTTAATGCAGCTGTGCTACAACATAACCTATAACATAAAATCAGCTGTTGTATGAAATCATATGTTGGCACTTATTTCAAGTTAAAATATGAAAAGAGTCTCGTGACTTGACGGCTAGCCGAAAACATTTTTCCGTGCAAAACATTCATAGACAGGCCTAAGAAATAGTCATTTAAAATAATATGGATTTAAAATTGACGGCTAGACTTGAATATTGTACGTTTACCACCTTTAGATTCCGACTTGCAATATCGTTAGATCGAAATAATTATAGTAAGATTTATCGCAATGAAAATATTGGAAAGAACCCCAATACCACAAAAATAATAAAAAACAACAAATAAAACAAGTTACTTAAGATTAAACCCTTATGTACATTTCGATGACCATGTCAGCATCATCAGAGGGTCTTATTACAAAATTACAATCTAGCAAACAAGAAGTTACAAACTAGAGTGATACTCTGGAGTTGATCACTCTAGTTTGTAACTTCTTGTTTGCTAGATTGTAATTTTGTAATAAGACCCTCTGATGATGATGACATGGTCATCGAAATGTGCATAAGGGTTTAATCTTAAGTAACTTGTTTTAATTGTTATTTTTTATTATTTTTGTGGTATTGGGGTTCTTTCCAATATTTTCATTGTAATATATTGTACCACTGTGCTCTTGATATTGTGTAAGATTTATTGAATATGAATGTACAGTATTGAATATAATGTACATAAAAATAATTAAATGATACCAGTTAATGTTAATAATGTGCAATAAATGAAAACACAATCTACGTCGAAACATAATCTACGTGTTCTACAACATAAATTAAGCGTTGTATGAAATCATATGGTTTTATATAATTTAAGCTAAATATGAAGAGTTGCCTTGATGTAACGGCAAACCGAAAACATTTCTCCGCGTAAAACATACATAAACAGTCCTAAGAAATTTAAAATAAAATGGATTTAAAAATAGTGGCTAAACTGGAATATTTCACTTCACTTGCAATCCGGGAATGTGGCATGAACTCACCTTGTGTACTTTGCACTCTCAGGATGCACTTCCATTTCAAACAGTTTGTAATAGTTGAGTTCTTTGCATATCGATGACTTGTGTTTAGTCGTCAGCCGAGTCCATACTTTGTCCACTGTCCTGTCATAATCCCTAGCCTCGATTACTTCGATGACGTCACAGAATCTGACCGTCTGTAAACATTCAAGTGAAGAGTTATATATTTCTTATTTATATAGAACCAAAGTTATTGTTAATGAGCAAAACGTTTGTGTGTATAAACATGTTACAATATAGCTTGCTTTCACAATTACCTATAAATATTTTAATGATGTTTAATAAGTCTTTTGAAAAAAAATAAAATCAGAACTGCTTCGGTTTAGAATCATTTGTTTCGGTTGGAAAAAACAACAATTAAAAATTGAAAAATAAATATGAAAGGTATACGTTTGGCTATTTCTGTGTGACTTTACAGCCCTCAAGGTCGTCTCAGGGTGAGTGCATAAGGTCAAAGCTGGGTTACTAACAGGTGGTTGGAGGGTGGTGCTGGCCACATCACCTGACAGTAGACCTCCCCCAGGTCTCTCATACGCCATGCTCGCGTTATATAGAGAGGCATTGTTATTATAAGGTTGGAAAATTTATAAAAAATCAGGCCTTTATCTCCATCATCCGAGACATAGCAACGTAATAACCCATAAATACAGGAAGTATATACAACTCGCAATCATAAAACTTTAATCTCAAGCGTGTTTCAATGAAATTATGTCATCATCACTGATACTATCACAAACATATATTTTTAATTAAAGTACACAAGGTGATGTATTTTTAATATAATTATCTTTATTTCTGTTAGGAATATTGGAATACATTTAAGTACATTCTTCTGCCTCTCCTAAACATCAGAACATCTCAAGCGCGTTTCAATGAAATTATGTCATCATCACTGATACTATCACAAACATATATTTTTAATTAAAGTACACAAGGTGATGTATTTTTAATATAATCATCTTTATTTCTGTTAGGAATATTGGAATACATTTAAGTACATTCTTCTGCCTCTCCTAAACATCAGAACATCTCAAGCGCGTTTCAATGAAATTATGTCATCATCACTGATACTATCACAAACATATATTTTTAATTAAAGTACACAAGGTGATGTATTTTTAATATAATCATCTTTATTTCTGTTAGGAATATTGGAATACATTTAAGTACATTCTTCTGCCTCTCCTAAACATCAAAACATTATTTTTCGTTTCCGTTTCGGATTGACTCCATTATCAAAACTATGGAGTATTGATATTGTAGCTAATACGAAACGTGTAAACGTAGAATAATTTTTTGTTGTTAGGAAAGATAAAAGAATGTATTCAAATTTTTTTTAAAACTAAGATTTAAAGTACATAGACTATCTAATATTATAAACTGACAACTTAGTAAATTTATTGCTCAAGGTAATTTACTAGATTACGTTTTGTAAGGGTCAAATATTTACACTTTGTTACCGATCCTCTATATTATACATAATTTAATAATAAGGAAATATATTTATATAATTGAAGGGTTTGTAGTTTTTGAGGGTTTATAATCAGAAAACGATTCATCCAAATTTATATTTCATATATGTACTTAGGCTTATGTTGTTTTTATGTGAATGATATTAACGCACCGGGTCACAGGAAGTATACTACTTCGAAATTTAAGCCCAAAAGACGAAATTATATTTATAATAAAATTAAAAGTATAGACTTTGCCTCTTACATAAAGCAAGTTAACAAATCGAGGCTCCTTTTAGATTTCACAAAAGCGCTTTTGGAAAAAAAATACTAACTTACTTTCTTGTTTGAAAAAAAATATTGTGTATCAGAAAATGTAAAAGAAGTGCTAACTTCCTTTATATCGGTAGTGGATGACATTTATTACTATTTACCATTTTCTAATTAATAAATACAAATCAATAACAATTATAAAACTAATAAATAGTAATAATATAAAACTTACAAATTGTATTATAATTTTAAATCAAGGGTCAATACCTTTTTCTCTTTGACTAAATCTTCGGCGGGAGTTAAGCCATATTGTCTCATAAGCTCTTTAATCTTTTCTGTTTTCTCAGATTTCTTTCTTCTCCGTCTTTCTTCTTTTTCCTTTTGTTTCCTTATTTTCTCCTCGAATCTGAACTCCTTTTTCTCCTTACTTATTTCATCTGAAAAGTTTGTTTTACACTAAGTTTAAATAAAGATTTTATATTTACTTCTAAAAGTATGGTTTTGTGTCCCTATAAACAGGGAATGGAAAATTCACAAACCTCTTTGAAATGAACAATTCTCAATCAGTTTTATAAATTTATTATACATAAAATCTGTGGAAGTACGTTTTATGGATGATTTGTTTTGCTTTCTGCGTGAAACGAGACAAAATAAGATTCTCTAAACGTAAGAAGTATTGATGTAGAAAGATGAAAGTGTATTTATTTAGGAAGGTGATAATTTTACTCAGAAACTTTCGGTTTTCGGCACTTAAAAATAATCTTGCAAAATCTGTCAGTGTGCATTTAGATTATGAAACAATATTTCCGGTTTATCATAGAGTAAAACATCTAGACATGACTTTTGCATAACACTTACTAAATGAACAACTCCAGTGTGAATGGAAAGTATTATATTCTCTAACTCTTATAGTTTATTCTCTACGTATTTTATACCACAAAAATAATAGAAAAAGTATGTTGGAGAAACAATTTTTAAAGCCAATTCCTACCGAGGTCAACAAAGAAAATTTTTATTTAGTTACTTTTTATTTAATAATTAGAATTAATATAAATATGTATATATATGACAGAATCAAAATATTAAGTGGAAAAATATAAAGCGTTTTCTATTTCCCTTTTATACAATATACAGTGTTGGAGTTTGTTTTTGCTATTACTATTTATTTGCTTTCTTTTTTTCTTTTCTAATTTATGAAGCTAAAGGTGGTTAATAACTTCTCATTCTATTCACCTCTTGTAATGCTTCACTATAGCAAAGCGCCTTGTTCTTATAATTTCATCTACTTGTTTAAGTAATAGATTTCTAGCAATGGGAAAGTTGGCTCAGTGCCAAAGTATATCCTTAAATAATGCTCAGTTCCGGGAAAGTTAGCTCATTGCTGAAAGTGCTAGTTTTAAACATGTAGAGCCACAGTTTAAATCCAAACGGGATATCAAATTTTTATACTTAAGTTAATGAATAAATATTTGAAAAAACTGTATTAACATCAATTGTCGTCTAATATAGTTTAAAAAAAATATTTGAACTTGATTCCATGAATAAAAACGTATTTTATTAACGATTGAAAATTTGTACATTATGTATATATATATATATATATATATATATATATATATTAAGAGTGTGAACTAATAAAACGAATTTAATAACTAAAATTACAAGTTATCTCAGATAAACACTACAATATGTTTTTTCTATGGCATTTAGGTTTATGTCAATATTTTTATTGCATTATATTGTACCACTGTGCCAAGAGCATATTGAATATTAAAATGCATTGTGTTTTGCCTCGTCATTTATTTCAGAATTATGTATTAATATAAACCTAACACACACTAATGTTACATTGGAACACGTATGTTAAGGTATAGAGTAAAGTGGAGTAAGACTGCGCACTATAATGATTTAGTGTATTTGTATCACATTTGGCACTACTGTACCCTCACTAGTTCCAATAGCTTCCTATTGTAGGACATTATAGTGAATAGACTTTAAGCCATCTGCGTATACTTCAATTCAAGTAATTGTTATTTACCCTGGGTTACTGTTAATTTTCTCAAAATAATTTACTTATGTATACTTATAAGTGGCGTGTTATTTTAAGAAAGTAATAGTCCATGTAAGTTAGAGTAATTTCGTGACTAGAAAGTATCATAAAGCTCAACCTAAGAAACTGAAACTAATTTAGTTTTATAAATAGAGCAAGCTAGGTAAGACTGCGCACATTTGTCTTGGGTATGACTGCGCATGAGTTGGTATGCACAGTCTTACCCCTTTATGTTTAATTTACTATACACTCATACATACAAGACATTTGTCTTAATATAAAGTTAGGTATTAATATAAATTTAACAAACACTAATGTTACATTAGAACATGTATGTTAAGCTATAGATATAAATATAGAATACGCACTTTAAAAATAAAACACTGTAACACCAAATTTCTCTTACCTGATGTGTTTGAAAAACATTGAATCAAAATCAAACTCATGGTGGGTGCTTGGTCCGTGCAACTGTCCTGACGCATGGAGATCTTATCTGCATCTGAACTAAGGGTTAATGTTTGCCCAGTATTTTCACCTTGTACAAAGCGGGGTACGAAACATTAACGGATTACTTAACGACTTTCCATACACAGGTATGAAAAAACCGGCTAAACATCTTTTTTCCTAATGACTTCCCGTCATCAGATAAGACATTTTCAACCACTGAGTAACCAAACTAAGTAATTTAACCCCTATTTGCAGTGTCTTGCCCTCGGCTAGGTATGAAGTTTTCACGCATAATTTGTGAGTCAATACGTGATGGCAAGGTGTATGTATGTTCCATACAAGTGTCAATATGGCCTTATTCAAGTCCTATTAGTGCCCACTCTCACTTTATAAATTTTGTTCAAATTTTCAATCGTAAATAAAATACTTTTATATTTATTTAACGTCTGTTAATAAATATTAACTTTTTTATATAGGTTAATGACAGATCACAATTTTGTTTTTTAAAAAAATTCAACGTTTCGAATTTCTTTCCGAAATTCCTTTTCAAGAGCTCAAATTTAATTAAACAGTTATACAACATAACTTACTGTTTATAAAATACATATCATTATATGAAACATAATAAAAATCATCAAATTATAAAACTCCTAATAAATATCCAACATTAAAATGTTGACTCTATTATTAATAGTAGATGTGTCAGTGTATTTATCTGTGTTTTGTCTGTTTTATTGTGATAGGAAACATTTTGACTTGCAAATAAATATTTATTAAGAGTTTTATAATTTTTTGATTTTTATTATGTTTTATATAATGTTATGCATTTTATTAATAGTAAGTTATGTTGTATAATAGTTTGATTAAAACTGAGCTCTTGGAAAGGAATTTCGGAAAGAAATTCGAAACGTTGAGTGTTTTAAAAAAGCAAAATTGTCTGTGATCTGTCATTAGCTTATCTAAAAAAAATACTTTTTTTTATCCAATCGAGTTCAAATACATTTTTTAAAACTTCTAGTGGATGATACTTGATGTTAATACAGTTTTTTCAAATATTATTTCATTAATTAAATTTAATAAAATAATTTTAGTTTTATTAGGGAGAAAAACTTTTCATAAAAGGGGCTAAGTATGAAATATAGAATTTCGTTCCATTTTGCTTAAAATAAGTGATACCATGAATTTATAAAACAGCTGATTTTATGATACAGGTAGTGTGGTAGAACAGCTGTTTTGAAGCATAGGTTATGTTATTTTATTTATATTATTGTAATTATATAATAAAACGTTTCTAAAATATTTTTTTAAAAATCTTGTAGAAATTAACTTTATTTTTTTATAGTAGACTACTTGTTTTATTCTTAAATGCAATATGACAACTATTTTGTACTTAATGAATTTATTGAAATACAAAACCGAAATATATTTTTAATAAATTTTAGCTTCAAATTTTTTGGTCAATTTAGGGAAGTTTTAATTCATCCTTATTTAAAGGTTAACATTAGGGGTAAATACAGCCTGAAATTATCCCCATCATACTATCCACACAGGAGAAGTGGGTTTGTTCGTGTTGTACCATGGGCATTTCCACATTGCAGACATAAATAAACTTTTGGAAGAGTTTTGTCAACGCTTTGAGTTTCCCTCTAAACTGAAAAATAGGGTTCATTAATCAAGGGCATTATGGCGGCGAGATATTGCGTAAAATATTGTAAGCCTCAAACAATTTCAATGTTTCAGTAGAGTTCCGATCACCCGCACCTCGAATAACCGAAGTAGCGGAAACGGATTTATGCAAGACGCTCTCGGCTTACTCTTAGTAAAACGACGTAAAACACGGTTTCGTCCTTGATCTATCTTAAGATGTCATGAACGCGCGCACACGCACACACATATACACACACGCGCGCGCGCCCATGCTCACATGCACGCCAGCACGCGCTCGCGTACGCGCTTATTTGGCCTACCTGCCGTCTTTTACAATCACCTATTACTATCGGGCCAAAAAGTGTTGATACTCGAGTTTAAGCTTTTACTACAAGGCAACCAATATACTTATAACAAAACAAGATGGACCAAAATTTCATAAATTTAATTTTTATGTAAAGTCTATTAATGTAAACTTAATTTTTTTTGCGGTTTTAACTTTGTCTTTCAGCGGGTTGAATGAAAAAAGTACGTTTTTTGGCGTTTTCAGACAATGCCAGACTTTGAAAGTTTATAATATAAAAACTATTAAACCAATCGTGTTGAAAATTTAATAGATTGTAGCATACAATTTCATAATTTTGGTATACAAATATATGTGCTACAACCTATTAAATTTTCAACACGATTGGTTTAATACTTTTTATATTATAAATTTTCAAAGTCTGGCATTGTCTGAAAAATGCCTAAAAACTGATACTTTTTTCATTCAACCCGCTGAAAGACAAAGTTAAAACCGCAAAAAAATTAGGTTTACAATAATAGACGCAAAATTAAATTTATGAAATTTTGGTGCATCTTGTTTTGTTATAAGTATATCGGTTGCCTTGTAGTAAAAGCTTAAACTCGAGTATCAACACTTTTTGACCCGATAGTAGGCTTTGGTCTCCAAAACCAAAATTTTAAAGTGAAACATTCGAGTAATTTTAACTGTCTTTTTTCATTCCTCGGAATTAGATGGGAATCTTTACATTATTAAGTCACTCTTAATGACGTAATTACGACCTAATATTAAATCTAGTATATGCAAAAATAATTGTAGTTTATACTACATATTTATAATAAAAGTAATTTTTAGGGGTGAAATTATATACCCGCTATTTCCGGGGAATGATATGTAGATGCAAAAAAATGTCATTAACAGTCTCCTAAAATGTAACAGCTTAATATCTTTTTGTTTTGTAAACCAAGCGTAGTAAACGATTGACGGAGACCCTCGGGGAGGGGGGTTCAGTTTGGCCGGACAGCGCCATTTAGGTGGTTGGGCACTTTCGAATCTGTAAGGACTAGTAGATTATATGGGCAAAATGTCTTAAATCCATTTCTCGCTATAGTCCCCGCAGGGGGGTGCGGACTAGCCGCACCTACGAGGGGTTTGGCGTCCCTCGCGGTACCCTAGTCTAACACTACACCACTCACAACAACACACACACACAAACACACACACACACAAACGCACGCACGCACATATACTAACATCTTCACTTAGGGAATTTAACTGGTCAGAACCGTTGCGCGTTGGGAGTGTTGAAAATTCCGGAGCTTGACAAACTCTGGTCTGGGACGCTGATGTGAGCTTGCTCTGCCGAAGACGTAAGCGTGGTTTCTGGTCTACCATCCGCTTGGTCAGGGAGTGTCCGCGGTGCACAGGTTTCGGAGCTTCTGCACAGTTTTACTAGTTCTCGACTGATGTCCATCCAGTCGAGCTAAGGAGAGTACTATAGGCTCCAGAGTCCTGGGGGTTGGAAATGATCGCAAGTGTTCCAATGGTGTACCCGTTCCTATAGTCTCGCCCGTACTGCCCGACACGATGGCTGGCTAAAAGCATTCTATGGATCCTAAAACGAAGTCAAATTTTTTGATACTTAAGAGGACTAGTCAGGATTTACCTGATGAACCTAAAGTTGAGGATTTGAGAAAGAAGTTGATGGTGGCAACGTCACCAGCATTGCCATCACTAAAATATTTGATAATTTCTAGTGCTGAAGATTGAAAGGGTTTGTCTATAGTTTCTTCTTTTCTTATAAATAAGGAAATTACTGCCTGTGCCAGAAGTCCTATCTCATCTATCCAAAAAATTAAGAAATGGGACACTGCTTGTTGCAACTAGTAGTGAGAAATAGACGCGATCTCTTTTAAAAAAACGACCTCCTTCTTCGACCAAGTCAAGGTATCTGTGGCTCCCCATAGATCGTTGAATTTCTCAAAGGGGGTCATTACATGCAGGGACTTGATGTACGTCCCAATAAATGAAATCAAGGCCGAACTCTCGTCACAGTCAGTTACAGATGTTGCTGCAATTATGAAATCTGAAAAAGGAGAGAAAACTGCAACAGCCTCTTTTGTACTTACTTTTGAAAACCGGAGATATCATTTGCAGAAGACAAGAAGATCTTTAAAGCTACCCAACCAAAGTTTGTCGGTAAATCATATGCTACTTCTGTGAGCGTTATGAAGTCGTCCTGTTCAACTACGCAGACTTGATCAAAAAAATTGAAGTCCTAACTGAGCAAGTTGCACGCCTTCTGTCTTTAGTGACAATTGGGCTTTCACTAAATATAGTACAACCAGCGACCACGCCGAGTGATTTGATAGTACGTATTATTATTGCTTGCACTTATTCAAGTTAGTGCAAAAAAAACCAAAGGGCAAGGAGGGGCTCATTCTATCTCACCTCCTGAGCATACAAATTCCTCAAGTTCCACCACTGCAATGGCGGTGATGGAATCCGACGATACATTGCCTGAAGCGTCTCCTGACGTTCCAGGTAAATTAACATCTAATGCCAACAATGAGATCCAGGTGAATCTGTTTCACTAAACAACAATGTCCACGCCTAAACAATCCGTGATTCAGTGGAACATCAACGTGGTTAGAAGTCACATTGAGGATCTCAAAGTAATTGTGAGAGATGTTTCTCCTATGTACATTATTTGAATTCAAGAGACACATCTCCATGAATTGCAAAACTTCCATCAAAGGGAGTATTCAGTTTACAGATCGGACTTCGTTACGAAAAATCGAGCTAGAGGTGGCGTAGCCGTTCTAACCCGTGACTGTGTCGATGCCGTTTCTGTGAACTTAATAACTCCCATACAAGCAGTAGCCCTTCAAACAGCTGTTCCATACAAGCTCACTCTCTGTTGTGTATACTTTCCACCAAGTGACAACCTGCAACAGAGATACCTTGTAGACCTTATAAACCAGTTACCGACTCCGTTTTTATTAGTGGGCGATTTCAATGCCCACCATGTTTCACGGGGTTCACCAGAATGAAACTCACGAGGGCATCTGGTTGAGAGTGTCAGATCGGAACTGGATTTATACCTGCTAAATAACTGTTCTCCGACACATTTAGCAGCGTAAACAGGCGAATGAACAGCTATTGACTTGTCATTATGCAGTTCTGCTTTGGCTACAAAGCTAACATGGTCAGCATTGCCTGATCTTTACAGTAGCGATCATACACCCATTGAGATCCCTTTGTGTGACTCCTCACCCTGTTGTGGTCGACATCCCCGTTGGATCTTGGAAAAAGCCAATTGGGAACAATTCTCACAAGATCTAGAATCGCTGAAAGTGGAAGACCTGGCTCCAATTGATGACATCGTAAATTAATTTACTAAAATTATTTTGAATGCCGCCGGAAAGGCAATACCGAAAACCTCATCAAAACCACGGCGACCACCTGTTCCGTGGTGGAATGATGAGTGCACTGTAATCCTTCGTTTACGAAGAAAAGCTTTGAACCAGTTCAAAAGAGATCCAATGAGTGAAAACCTGGAAAAATATAAAATCTTCCGTGCGAAAGCACGGAGAATATATAGGCAAAGTAAACGAAAATCATTGTCATAGTACATTCGCACAATTACAGGAACGACAGCTCCATCTACATGGAAGAAATTACGATCCGTCTGTGGCATTTCCGTTCCGATGCCATTAATTTCATTAAGGCATCCGGATGGAGTTTTGACCACGGACTGTGAGGAAATTGCCAATGTGCTAGTGCTATCGTTCTCAAAATATTCTTCATCTTCTGCATACAATGACGCTTTCCAAGTGTACAAACGGAAACAGAAAGCCTTATCTTTCACTGTTGGATTGTCTGGAGATTTTTGTTTGAATATCCATTTCTCTATTGACGAACTAGAGTCAGCTCTCTCGTCAACGAAGGATTCAGCTCCAGGCCTGGATGATATTGTATACGCCATGATTAAAAACCTACCATCGTCGACAAAACTAGTTCTCCTTCGAATATACAACCGTATATTCGAGGAGCATGGTTTTCCCGATGCATGGTTAGAGGCGACAATAATTCCTCTTTTAAAACAAGAAAGGGACAAAACTAATCCCAGTAGTTACAGACCCATCTCTCTGACCAGCTGCTTATGCAAACTACTGGAGAAGATGGTCAACCGACGTCTTGTCTGGTAACTAGAAACAAACAAACTTCTTTCTAACGTCCAGTGTGGTTCCAGACAAGGACGTTCATCAGTTGACCAATTGGTTTTGTTGGAGTCAGCTATAAAGAATGCCTTCATCTTACTACAAACACTGGTAGCTGTTTTCTTTGATCTTGAGAAGGCATATGATATGACATGGAGAAGAGGAATTTTGAACGTATTGAAATCATGGTATATACAAGGTAACATTCTTGCTTTTATACAAAATTATTTGAATAACAGGACTTTCCGTGTACGTCAAGGAGGCATAAATTCTAATCATTGCGAACTAGAGAATGGTGTACCACAGGGCGGAGTTCTGAGCGTGACAATGTTTGCCATTGCCATTAACAGCGTTACTTCAAACGTACAGTCACCGGTCCACTGTTCCCTGTTCGTAGACGATTTTTGTATATATGTAGCTGCTCGGAGTATAGCTTCAGCGGAAAGTTCCTTACAATTAGCCATTAATAAATTGCAAGAATGGACCAAATCTAAGGGGTTCAAGTTCTCGGCTTCGAAGACCCAGTGTATAGCATTTAGTCGTCGCAGGCAACACCAGGAACTTATCCTTTATCTTGATGGTACGCGGCTTCAGACCGCGGATAATGTGAGATTTTTGGGTCTTTTATTGGATATAAGACTTTCATGGAATCCGCATGTGCGTGATTTGAGGACACGGTGCAGCAAGATATTGGATATGTTACGAGTTCTTAGTGCTACCAATTGGGGAGCAGACAGAACCTGTATGCTCCGTTTTCTATCGCACCGTCGTAAGATCGCGCATAATTTACGGCTGTATAGCTATTCAACTGCTCGACCTACGGTTCTGAAACTCCTGGATTCAATACATCACGCTGGTCTTAGACTTTCTACTGGTGCTTTTAGATCAATCCCAATCTCCAGCCTTCCAGTTGAAGCTGGAGAACCATCTCTCTCAATGCGGCGTCAAATGCTACAAATTTCACATTACACAGGTCTTCGAAGTAAACCTAAACATCCGGCATTCAAAGTAGTTTTTGATAACTAAATCGGATCGTTACAATCTGCGTCAACGTTCGACTGCTCCCTTCGGAATAAGAACGCTGCGCATTTTTAGCAATCTAAATTTAGACAACATTCAGTGCATCTTTACAACTCTCGTTGACTCTGAGTGCCTGGTCACTGCGGAATATTCGGAAACACTAAAGCAGATCAAGGTGCAAAATTAGCTACAAGTATGGTACCATCGACACAACGTGTGATGGCATCAGAATTTGTATGCAATGTTAAAACTACACTATTCTCTGTTTGGAATGAAGAATGGCAAAATGTAAATGGAAACAAGCTGAGGGTCATCAAAAATACCGTCCGACCGTGGAGGACATCTGTTCGTTCGAATCGTAGGGAGGAAGTGGTGGTTACTCGACTTCTCATCGGCCACTCTTTGTTAACGCATGGATGGTTGACGCGACATGAAGATCCACCACTATGTCAGTTTTTTGGAAGTACCATCACAATCAAGCACATTCTTCTTGATTGTGATGAGTTGATCGATTTGTATATTCCTTACAATCTTCGAGGTAGTTTAAAGGTGGTTTTAAGGGACGATGTCATGACTATCGACCGCGTCATCGCTTTCTTACGCCACCTGAATCTATTTAATAATATTTAAATATTGTATAATTTTAGTTTCTTTAGTTTTAGATAATTATAATTAGTTTTAAACATTTATTTTATTTTGATTAGTTTCATTTATGCAAAATTAATTTTAAACAACTCTTGAGGTAGACGATGATAACCTTGATAGGTTTTTCGCGTGAAAAAAAATTCTCGCTATATTAACACTAGAGTCTCTGAGTACCCATTCTTATATGAAGTTAAATACACAGTTTTTAGACTTTAATTCTGGAATTGTTATAAATTATTGTTAAATAAAATGTGGTCAGCCCCAATGAAAAATACGTATCCCTGTAGTAAAAACAGCACACAATTTATCAAAAGTTGACTGATAATTATGTTTAGGAATTGTACATAAATAAAACCGTTAGTATATAAGTATAGGCCTTAAGTTACATGGAAGAGCACAAAATTTATTTAGGCCTATAGTTTTAATAAACACACCATTTAAATATATATTAAGTTATTTATTTATACAATATGAGGTATTTTTACAGTAAAACATAAAATAAATTGTTTTTGTAACACAATTTCAAATATTTTTTCACTTTCATGGGTTTCGTCATTCATATTTTTGTTTCTGGACTAATTTGAAACAGCATAAATATTCAACAGACATTTACGGAATTATTATTTTTGAAGGGATAACGTTTATAGCGACACCTACAAAAACTTATTGGATGGACATAAACATAGTCCTACAGTATCTCGTCATATTAGGTCATATAGCGTCAGTATAGATTCCATCTCATATAGAGTCTCCCCAATGTGAATTAAATAATAACATATGATTTCATGCAACAGCTGATTTTATGTTTTCGTTATGTTGTAAAGCAACTATTTTAACACGTAGGTTATGTTACATTATTTACTGAGCATTGTTAAGGAAACGGCTCTTAATAAATAATTTTGATCAGTTAGTAAATATATTAATTATATAAATTTTGATAAACCTAAATACAAATAATTCAGAAACGATAAAAATAAGATATGTATTTAATTCCAATATTTATATTGAAAACATTTTTAGGCGCGTCTAAAAACAAATTTTCAGGTAATTTCTGATTAAGCAGGATTAATCTTTTTCTCAATTAAAAAGTTCTGTATAAGTGGCTATAGAACTTTTCTCTTTTGTTAGCAGAGTGTCACAATCTATTTTTTATAAAATTGATTGTTGCATTGTTTCTTGTTTTTGTTAATAAATTACTTATAATAAAGCACAAAATATAAGCGTATAAATAAAATATTTGTATATCTCAAAGTAATAAAACCAATTAAAATTTACATAATTTCAATAATGTATACAGCAATAATGTTATAGGAAGTTTAATTTAAATGTATCATAAAACTGATAACATACATTTCAATCAATTGAATCACAGAGAGAGCATTTTGTCTGTGACAAACTTTCAGCTAGGTTGTACGTAGACCAACAACTGTTTTATTCTTCCAGTTTATAGTAAATCTATCTGTTTAATAGGTCGACGGTGCTCAAAATGCAGCCTGAAAGCATAAAAATACCCACGATTATTTACTTCAAATTACTAAATACTTCAAATTATTAAATTCAAATTGTTAGAATTTTCGTCTGGATAAAATCAATTGGTTTGCAATGAAAACTTTGTACAATAAAGTATTAATTTTATGCATATATATTCACTTCACTTCTGTTAGGAATATTTGTGTACATCTGAGTTGATTTTTCTGCCTTTTTTAACATTACAATTATTTTCTTTTTTTGACACGTTTTGAAATAATCTGTTCTCAAATCTTTAATAGTATCTACCCTACTAACTTTTAAGTAGAATATTGTAATGTTAGAAAATGTTGAAAATGGTACTCAAATGTAGCCTTTGTTCATGTTTTTACTTTTAAGTTTTTTTTTTTATGACAGCCTCTACTTCCTTGATAGGCCTATGAGCAAATCTAAATAAAACGTTCCGACACTAAATTTAATTACGTTAAAAAGTTGCTCTAGATTTCAAATACATGTTGGGGGCTTTCAAATACGTATTCCCGTTGGGATTAAACTATTTTAGCGAAAACAATTAGGCCTATACCGAGCGATGGAGAACACGATCAGGAACACGAAAACAATTAGGCCTATACCGAGCGATGGAGAACACGATCAGTAACACGAAAACAATTAGGCCTATACCGAGCGATGGAGAACACGATCAGTAACACGAAAACAATTAGGCCTATACCGAGCGATGGAGAACACGATCAGTAATACGAAAACAATTAGGCCTATACCGAGCGATGGAGAACACGATCAGTAACACGAAAACAATTAGGCCTATACCGAGCGATGGAGAACACGATCAGTAACACGAAAACAATTAGGCCTATACCGAGCGATGGCGAACACGATCAGTAATACGAAAACAATTAGGCCTATACCGAGCGATGGAGAACACGATCAGTAATACGAAAACAATTAGGCCTATACCGAGCGATGGAGAACACGATCAGTAACACGAAAACAATTAGGCCTATACCGAGCGATGGAGAACACGATCAGTAATACGAAAACAATTAGGCCTATACCGAGCGATGGAGAACACGATCAGTAATACGAAAACAATTAGGCCTATACCGAGCGATGGAGAACACGATCAGTAATACGAAAACAATTAGGCCTATACCGAGCGATGGAGAACACGATCAGTAATACGAAAACAATTAGGCCTATACCGAGCGATGGAGAACACGATCAGTAATACGAAAACAATTAGGCCTATACCGAGCGATGGAGAACACGATCAGTAATACGAAAACAATTAGGCCTATACCGAGCGATGGAGAACACGATCAGTAATACGAAAACAATTAGGCCTATACCGAGCGATGGAGAACACGATCAGTAATACGAAAACAATTAGGCCTATACCGAGCGATGGAGAACACGATCAGTAATACGAAAACAATTAGACCTATACCGAGCGATGGAGAACACGATCAGTAATACGAAAACAATTAGGCCTATACCGAGCGATGGAGAACACGATCAGTAACACGAAAACAATTAGGCCTATACCGAGCGATGGAGAACACGATCAGTAATACGAAAACAATTAGGCCTATACCGAGCGATGGAGAACACGATCAGTAATACGAAAACAATTAGGCCTATACCGAGCGATGGAGAACACGATCAGTAATACGAAAACAATTAGGCCTATACCGAGCGATGGAGAACACGATCAGTAATACGAAAACAATTAGGCCTATACCGAGCGATGGAGAACACGATCAGTAATACGAAAACAATTAGGCCTATACCGAGCGATGGAGAACACGATCAGTAATACGAAAACAATTAGGCCTATACCGAGCGATGGAGAACACGATCAGTAATACGAAAACAATTAGGCCTATACCGAGCGATGGAGAACACGATCAGTAATACGAAAACAATTAGGCCTATACCGAGCGATGGAGAACACGATCAGTAACACGAAAACAATTAGGCCTATACCGAGCGATGGAGAACACGATCAGTAACACGAAAACAATTAGGCCTATACCGAGCGATGGAGAACACGATCAGTAACACGAAAACAATTAGGCCTATACCGAGCGATGGAGAACACGATCAGTAACACGAAAACAATTAGGCCTATACCGAGCGATGGAGAACACGATCAGTAACACAAAAACAAATAGGCCTATACCGAGCGATGGAGAACACGATCAGTAACACGAAAACAATTAGGCCTATACCGAGCGATGGAGAACACGATCAGTAACACGAAAACAATTAGGCCTATACCGAGCGATGGAGAACATGATCAGTAACACGAAAACAATTAGGCCTATACCGAGCGATGGAGAACACGATCAGTAATACAAAAACAATTAGGCCTATACCGAGCGACGGAGAACACGATCAGTAACACGAAAACAATTAGGCCTCTACCGAGCGATGGAGAACACGATCAGTAACACAAAAACAAATAGGCCTATACCGAGCGATGGAGAACACGATCAGTAACACGAAAACAATTAGGCCTATACCGAGCGATGGAGAACACGATCAGTAACACGAAAACAATTAGGCCTATACCGAGCGATGGAGAACACGATCAGTAACACGAAAACAATTAGGCCTATACCGAGCGATGGAGAACACGATCAATAACACGAAAACAATAAGGCCTATACCGAGCGATGGAGAACACGATCAGTAATACGAAAACAATTAGGCCTATACCGAGCGATGGAGAACACGATCAGTAATACGAAAACAATTAGGCCTATACCGAGCGATGGAGAACACGATCAGTAATACGAAAACAATTAGGCCTATACCGAGCGATGGAGAACACGATCAGTAACACGAAAACAATTAGGCCTATACCGAGCGATGGAGAACACGATCAGTAACACGAAAACAATTAGGCCTATACCGAGCGATGGAGAACACGATCAGTAACACGAAAACAATTAGGCCTATACCGAGCGATGGAGAACACGATCAGTAACACGAAAACAATTAGGCCTATACCGAGCGATGGAGAACACGATCAGTAATACGAAAACAATTAGGCCTATACCGAGCGACGGAGAACACGATCAGTAACACGAAAACAATTAGGCCTCTACCGAGCGATGGAGAACACGATCAGTAACACAAAAACAAATAGGCCTATACCGAGCGATGGAGAACACGATCAGTAACACGAAAACAATTAGGCCTATACCGAGCGATGGAGAACACGATCAGTAACACGAAAACAATTAGGCCTATACCGAGCGATGGAGAACACGATCAGTAACACGAAAACAATTAGGCCTATACCGAGCGATGGAGAACACGATCAGTAACACGAAAACAATTAGGCCTATACCGAGCGATGGAGAACACGATCAGTAACACGAAAACAATTAAGCCTATACCGAGCGATGGAGAACACGATCAGTAACACGAAAACAATAAGGCCTATACCGAGCGATGGAGAACACGATCAGTAATACGAAAACAATTAGGCCTATACCGAGCGATGGAGAACACGATCAGTAATACGAAAACAATTAGGCCTATACCGAGCGATGGAGAACACGATCAGTAACACGAAAACAATTAGGCCTATACCGAGCGATGGAGAACACGATCAGTAATACGAAAACAATTAGGCCTATACCGAGCGATGGAGAACACGATCAGTAACACGAAAACAATTAGGCCTATACCGAGCGATGGAGAACACGATCAGTATCACGAAAACAATTAGGCCTATACCGAGCGATGGAGAACACGATCAGTAACACAAAAACAATTAGGCCTATACCGAGCGATGGAGAACACGATCAGTAACACGAAAACAATTAGACCTATACCGAGCGATGGAGAACACGATCAGTAACACGAAAACAATTAGGCCTATACCGAGCGATGGAGAACACGATCAGTAACACGAAAACAATTAGGCCTATACCGAGCGATGGAGAACACGATCAGTAACACGAAAACAATTAGGCCTATACCGAGCGATGGAGAACACGATCAGTAACACGAAAACAATTAGGCCTATACCGAGCGATGGAGAACACGATCAGTAACACGAAAACAATTAGGCCTATACCGAGCGATGGAGAACACGATCAGTAACACGAAAACAATTAGGCCTATACCGAGCGATGGAGAACACGATCAGTAACACGAAAACAATTAGGCCTATACCGAGCGATGGAGAACACGATCAGTAACACGAAAACAATTAGGCCTATACCGAGCGATGGAGAACACGATCAGTATCACGAAAACAATTAGGCCTATACCGAGCGATGGAGAACACGATCAGTAACACAAAAACAATTAGGCCTATACCGAGCGATGGAGAACACGATCAGTAACACGAAAACAATTAGACCTATACCGAGCGATGGAGAACACGATCAGTAACACGAAAACAATTAGGCCTATACCGAGCGATGGAGAACACGATCAGTAACACGAAAACAATTAGGCCTATACCGAGCGATGGAGAACACGATCAGTAACACGAAAACAATTAGGCCTATACCGAGCGATGGAGAACACGATCAGTAACACGAAAACAATTAGGCCTATACCGAGCGATGGAGAACACGATCAGTAACACGAAAACAATTAGGCCTATACCGAGCGATGGAGAACACGATCAGTAACACGAAAACAATTAGGCCTATACCGAGCGATGGAGAACACGATCAGTAACACGAAAACAATTAGACCTATACAGAGCGATGGAGAACACGATCAGTAACACGAAAACAGTTAGGCCTATTCCGAGCGATGGAGAACACGATCAGTAATACGAAAATAATTATGGAAACTTGGGAACGGGAAATAAATGCCCAATATTGGAATCCACGTAGACGGAACTTAAATGTTCAAATAAAGCGAATTATTTATACTTCGAGTTAGAGTTGTAATTCTGAATATTGATAGGGGGCGTGGTTTCGTGGGAGGACGTGCTAAACTGGTTGGTCGGAACCTGTCTTCGGGCGGTGAGGAAGATTGGTGTACAATGTCATTCATTGTAATAGGATTTTCGTTTTTTCCAGTGCCCATGTAACCTTCTGATGCTTACTATCAACGGAATTGCAATACATATTTGTAAGTGATTTGAAATTAATAGTTAAACGATTGTATAACCAGGCTCCACTTTAATATAGACATAATACCAGGCTCTACCTTAGTATATACATAATACCAGGCTGCACCTTAGTATAGACATAATACCAGACTACACCTTAGTATAGACATAATACCAGACTACACCTTACTATGGACATAATACCAGGCTAAACTTTAGTATAGACATAATATCAGGCTGCACCTTAGTATAGACACAATACCAGACTACACCTTAGTATAGACCTAATACCAGACTACACCTTACTATGGACATAATACCAGGCTAAACCTTAGTATAGACATAATACCAGACTACACCTTAGTATAGACATAATACCAGACTACACCTTACTATGGAGATAATACCAGGCTCCACCTTAGTATAGACATAATACCAGGCTGCACCTTAGTATAGACATAATACCAGACTACACCTTAGTATAGACATAATACCAGACTACACCTTACTATGGACATAATACCAGGCTAAACCTTAGTATAGACATAATACCAGACTACACCTTACTATGGACATAATACCAGGCTAAACCTTAGTATAGACATAATACCAGGCTGCACCTTAGTATAGACATAATACCAGACTACACCTTAGTATAGACATAATACCAGACTACACCTTACTATGGACATAATACCAGGCTCCACCTTAGTATAGACATAATACCAGGCTGCACCTTAGTATAGACATAATACCAGACTACACCTTAGTATAGACATAATACCAGACTACACCTTACTATGGACATAATACCAGGCTAAACCTTAGTATAGACATAATACCAGGCTACACCTTAGGATAGACATAGTACCAGCTACACCTTAGAACATACATATTATCAGGCTACACCTTATTATAGACATAATACCAGGATAAACCTTAGTATATACATAATTCCAGGCTACACCTTAGTATAGGCACATTACCAGGCTACACCTTTGTATAGACATAATGCCAGGCTACACCTTTGTATAGACATAATACCAGGCTACACCTTACTATAGATATTGTACACGGCTACACTTTAGGATAGACATAGTACCAGGCTACACGTTAGTATAGACACACTACCAGGCTACACCTTTGTATAGACATAATACCAGGATAAACCTTAGTATATACATAATTCCAGGCTACACCTTAGTATCGGCATACTACCAGGCTACACCTTTTTATAGACATAATGCCAGGCTACACCTTTGTATAGACATAATACCAGGCTACACCTTACTATAGATATTGTACACGGCTACACTTTAGGATAGACATAGTACCAGGCTACACGTTAGTATAGACACACTACCAGGCTACACCTTTGTATAGACATAATACCAAGCTACACCTTTGTATAGACATAATACTAGGCTACACCTTAGTATAAACATAATACCAGGCTACACTTTACTATATACGTAAAACCAGGCTACATTTTAGTGTACACATACTACCAGGCTACACCGTAGTATAAACATAAGACTAAGCGGCATTTTAGTATAAACATAATACCAGGCTACACCTTAGTATAGAAAACTACCAGGCTACACCTTAGTATAGACATAATACCAGGGTACAGCTTAGTATAGACACACCACTAGGCTACACCTTACTATAGACATAATACCAGGGTACACCTTAGTATAGACACACTACCAGGCTACACCCGAGTATAGACCGAATATAGACATTATTTTACCACTATAAGAAACATCCTTGTCATCAAATATTCAAACATTGTTAGTTTCTCTTCTTTTTACAATGTTAAAATTACTAAATTTTCTAACATTCAATAATTTTATATTACGACAATATCAACAGTAGTTTCAGAAGCTAATGTACTAGTCTGTGTAAATCGTTGCCTCAACTTGTCCAACAAACAATATTTACATCCACCAATGAAAACAATCTATTGCACGTAATCTGTATATAGCATAGGTAAATCTGTATTATGTGGTAAACCCAGCCAAAAGATCACTTACGATGTGAGACGCGCGCTCTTGGGATGAACCACCATTTCCGACGACTTGTACTCATTCAGCTCTTGCAGTATCTTCCTCCTCTCTCCAGGTGTGAGAATCCACACCTTCTCCGGGGTCCTGTCGTAGCTGCTTGCTAGTATTACTTCGCAGTCATCTTTGAATCGGACAGTCTGCAAATGTGAACACACATTTTAGTTTTCTAAAACTAGAGCCAAATATCAACTTTATCTACCCGCAATAAACATATTGTATGTTATTTTTTAAATAATTGATAAAATAAATATACAAATAAAAGATAATATTGAAAAATTAATAATAATATAGTATTAACCCATACAAAATAATAAAAGTATGTTTTTTGCTAAAAGTTTAGTAAAATTTAAAATTTAGCGCGTGCGCGTGAGTGTACGAGTAACCAACATTTGTTGGTTTCGATCCAATGTTTGATGGTTTGGATCCAAAATTTGTAGATTAGGATCCGACGTTTGTTTGTAGGTTAGGATTCAACGTTCGTTTGTTTATTGGTTAGGATCCAACGTTTGTAGGTTAGGACCCAACGTTTGTAGGTTAGGATCCAACGTTTGTTTATTGGTTAGGACCCAACGTTTGTAGGTTAGGACCCAACGTTTGTAGGTTAGGATCCAACGTTTGTAGGTTAGGACCCAACGTTTGTAGGTTAGGATCCAACGTTTGTAGGTTAGGACCCAACGTTTGTAGGTTAGGACCCAACGTTTGTAGGTTAGGACCCAACGTTTGTAGGTTAGGACCCAACGTTTGTAGGTTAGGATCCAACGTTTGTAGGTTAGGACCCAACGTTTGTAGGTTAGGATCCAACGTTTGTAGGTTAGGACCCAACGTTTGTAGGTTAGGATCCAACGTTTGTTTATTGGTTAGGATCCAACGTTTGTAGGTTAGGACCCAACGTTTGTAGGTTAGGATCCAACGTTTGTAGGTTAGGACCCAACGTTTGTAGGTTAGGATCCAACGTTTGTAGGTTAGGACCCAACGTTTGTAGGTTAGGACCCAACGTTTGTAGGTTAGGATCCAACGTTTGTAAGTTAGGATCCAACGTTTGTAGGTTAGGATCCAACGTTTGTTGGTTTGGTTCCAACCTTTGTTGGTTTGGATTCAAACTTCGAGAACTGTTTATTACATTTCTATTTAGCAAGTGACTTTTGTTAATGACGTGACAGTACACTTCGTATAATCTGTACTTCAGGACAACTTTAAGAATATGTTTTTATAGAGTGACTAAATGTGTCAAATTTTGTACGCATTAGTAAGTATATAATGCGTACTTCATATTAAGGTAGAAGGTGCACACATTCTTATAAACTATAATAAAGCTAAAAAGATAAATATGTATGAGAATTTGGAAGTATACAACCATAAGAATAAAAGAAAACTTATTTTAGAGGTTCAGGTAAAATGCAATCTTACAAATGGTACCTCTTTGGCAACGCCGTAAAGTATTAAACATCTGGCAACGCTGTACGTTGGTTGTTTTGGTTACGCGTGGCTTAAGTTGACATTTAATCGCATTAGCATCAGTTGAGTTAATCTGCTCCAACGATTTGAACTAAAAGGAACCGTTTAAATTCGGCAATGTTATTTATTGCAGCAGACAGGCTAAATTCCGTTATGTTAAAAACTAATTTTACCCTGTACATTCTGTCAAATGACTTTCTTCTGTGAAGTATGTCTTTAAATAAATACATAAGTGGCAGAATTTTTAAAGTCAAATCCCTATTTGAGCCATCAAAAATTTTTTAAAATTTCAGTCACTTTTGATTAAACAATTACAATTAATATAATTAAAGCAATAGGCCTATAACCAATGCGTAGAAACAGCACTTTTACACATAGACAATAACATAAAATCAGCTGTTGTATGAAATCATATATTATCACTTATTTTAAGCCGAATGGGACGAAATAACTATATTGCATATCTTGCCCCTTTTTGGGAAAAGTTTTTTTCTCCATAAAGCTAAAGTTAATTCATTATTAAATTTATTACATGAAGTAATATTTGGATGAACTTCATATTTGTTTATTCCATCTTCAAGTGAGCTATTAGCTTTCATTAAAATCACTAGTAAATATGTTACAAATTGCCTATAGAAGCACTTACGTATATCTGTTGAGGACAGCAGTTTCGAAAAAAAAACTGTAGGAGCCTAATAACATTCAATAAGATTAAACGTCATCCACTATAAAGTTTAAAAATGTATTTGAACTTGAGTGGATGAATAAAAAGTATTTGATTAATGATTGAAAATTTGAACAAGGTATATATAGTCTGAGGAGATTGTGAATTAATAGAAGGAATTAAATGATGTATTTTGAAAAAAAACAAGAAATGATTTTCTTTAAACTCTCAAAAAAATTAATATATTAAAAGTACCACAAAACGGAAAATATAATTTTGAAAAGATATGTCTAATCTTGCAGACAGTGGAAATAAAATTTACAGAAGAGAGAACTAGATAATATATTTTTTAAAACCTACTCTACATACGGAACAAAATGTATAAAAGTTCAAAATCTTTCACTTAAAAAACTATAACACAACAAAAAAATGTGACAAAATAATTAAAAATACTAGAATAATGGTCAAAATAACTGTTTAAAAAGGTTTTTTTTATCTTCACGAAATTTAATGTAGAAATATTAATTTTCATGTTGTAATTATGAAATTTATTGTAATCCTACATTGTTTTGTTTATAGACAAGTTTATCCAAAGTAAATGAGTATAATTTCTAAGATGTGATCAAGAAGTTAGAATAAATCAATACAAATAATTAATAAAAAATTCAAATTTATATCTATTAACAATAAATTCCAAACATTTTCGCAATATTAACCATTATAAACAGGTATAAATATATAAACAGAATAAATTACATACAAACATGTGACAACATTCTGTGAGTTACTCATCACAATGGTTTCCATTTTTACGTTGCAAATATAAAATATTTATAAAAAAATAAATAATAAAATAAAATATTGTAACAGAAAAGATCACATACCTTTAATATCGGAGATGATTTGCGCAAACTCATGATGATTCGATTTCCCAACAGAAACTCACACCAAGGTTATCTTCAACTATATGAGTTCACTTTTATGGGAAGCCAAAGGGGAAGGTTAATGGGCCAACATTATGAGTCCCTTTGGTCACCGGTTTGTGATTTGTTGATAAATATATAGAGCAGGTGGGGACGTATAAGGATAAAATCCGCCCTATCAAGGAAATTTGTTAGTTTTCCACCCTTAGTGAGCGGAAGGAACCTGGAGGCTATTGTAAACTAACCTTAAACCTCATACTGTTAATATGGCATAAGGAGAAGCAGAATTGCTGTTCAACAGAATGTTAACTTTTTTCTGGAAATCTTCAAATTAATTGCAATGCACCCCCCCCCCTAAAACTTAGTAAATAGATATGTTGAGCTTTGGTGTTTATGTCTATTTAAAAATTATTGTTATAAGATTTTATTGTATCCAAATTTTAAAGTTGTTTATAGAAATATTTCAATAACTT
>JBAIZL010000007.1:7764697-7782197 GCA_036971475.1 Prosapia bicincta | reverse complement strand
TTTTATTCATGAATATTTTTGAAGTTTTTCTTATTTGGAATGCTATTGACCCATTTTATACCATTTTACACTAGCTACTAAGTTTACACTCAAACACTTGTACATATAATCACTTGTCTATAGCTGCAATTATTTTTTAATTTATTGGGGACTTCCGTTTCGGGAGGTAAATCTCGTAACTCTACGGTTTGAGTTGACAACGGGACACATCTCCCGCAACGGCCGTTCTCAATTTACAAAAACATAAGTGCTTCTATAGGCAAAAATAACATATTGTGTCGTATTGTTCAAATAAATACTATTAGTAATTATAAAAACATCGCATGATTAGTGACAGCAAATTTGTATCTATTTATATTACATTTCTTAATATACCTCTTCTGTTGGGAATATTTCTGTATATTGGAGTACATTTTTCTGCCTTTCCTAATATTACAATAATTTCCTTTATTGACGCGTTTCGGAATGACTCCATTATCAAATATTGAAATAGTACTTCCATTTGTAAATTTAAGTGTAGGCTACTATTTAAGTTTTGAAAATGGAGTCATGTACTGGAATATATATTTATATTGCATAATATTTTTAATAATTAGTTTATATATTCACCTTTTTTCCTTTTCGCTTATCTTCGGTTGCCTTTAATCTGTTTTCTTTGTTTTCGTATATTTTCACTTTTTGCTTATCTTCCTTTAATTTTAGCTTGCTTAGTATTTTTTCAATTTCTAATACTTCCTTTTTTTCTCTCCTTTCATCTAGAACTAAATGTTAAAAGTAATTAATTTATTTTTATGAATATGTATAATATATTTGCTACTAATCTAATATTGTAACTAATCCATTGTTGAAAAGTTATTATTTTTGTTTCAGATAATTCGAAATAAGAATAACAATTCTTGTTGGACGAATCATTTGTCAAGGGGATTATATTATTAATAGTAAATAAATCGAAATTAATATCGATTCTACATAAAATGATAAAACCGTTATACGTAAAATAATTTACAGTATTCTATAAAAATTATAGAAAACTATGCACTAATTCTAGACCACGGTGTCGCAATATTGGTGATCTACCCTTGTTGGAGTTGTGCAGAATTATTGTCTTGCATAAAATCGAAGAAATCAACAAATTTAATTTTAGTCTCGTTAATTTTTTAACAGTTTATTGACATTACGTTTACTTCGATTATACTAGTTGTTTATATTTTTAAATCCACAAAACCTCAATCCACTCTATCCAACACAAACACGATGCCTTCAGATCCATGCTCCATAGACTTAAAGAAGTCCAAATGACCACAGGAAACATAAACAAAGAACTAAACACAATTAAATATTTAGCATGCAAAAATGGATACAACACCACTGGAGGCGTCAGCTCCGCTAAAATATTAGAAATAAGACGAAAGAGAGAGATAGTCGCGGTCGTTATTGTGATTGAAATTGTACATGAATAAAATTAAGGCTGGCGGCAAAAATGCCTAATCGACAAATAAACAGTGTTTATCACTAATTAAGCCTCGGGAAAAATAGGCACAAGTTTATGCTAAAAGTATTTGGAACTGATTAACACTTACCCTAAGCTGAACAAAGGGGTTACGTGCACGGTAGGTTTGATGTCTTCTGGACTTCTGCAGCAGGGCCCTGGGTGGAGTGGCGATGGTCAGACGGCTCGTGCTGTAAAACTTAACAAACGGAGTTCAATTCTACTACTATTCACAATTGAAATAAGTATTTAAATGATTGCGAGCGACTCCGTAACGGCGGCTTGTAACGGCGAGGTTAAGGCGCATACGAACACGGCACTTGGACTAAATAATGTACACTTTCGCGGTTGACGAGCATATAAAACAAGTACAACTTGAAACACTTAAATTTAGACATACGCGGGGCGAACTTAACGTCCACGAGGTTAGCTAATAAGGTTAAACCCGCAACAGACGTGCTGGTCGGTCTACGGCAAGCAAAAGACTGGGGGAGGAAACTGTGTTAGGGTGAGGATTAGGCGCGCGCGGCAAGGGACAACGTGGTCTTAAACTATCGACGATAAACCATAGATTGAGCTATCGAATAGACAAGGCACAGGCTGATTAAAGTCGATACTGGAGCTGTTTAATCTACCAAAGCTGACTCCAACATTCCGCCCACCAAAAACGGATGTTTTTAATCCGCCAGGTGGGTAGAGGGCGAAGAACTAGAGAGCACCGGAGACCGAGGGTGCCGAAGAAGAAGTGGTCGGGGTACGAAGAAAGCAGAAAAGAGCAGATGAAGTGAATAGCTCCATTAGCTGTGCTGAAGACAATAGACTACCGCCCACCCTGGATAACCACTGGGTGACGGTGAACGGGGTTGACTGGAAGAAGCGAGGTGCTGAAGATGTAGCGAAAAAATCTATGGCGTTGAAGATACTTGAAGAAACGAGGTTGGACAAAATTGCTGAAGAGGCGAAGAAGTCGAGTGAGATTAAGAACTCGAGGAAACGCGGTTGTGCCACACAGGTGCTGAAGAAGCGGTCAAGAGATTAAGGTTGTAGCGGAAAGCCTACAAGCTTATGGACAGGTCGCTTTAACTGTCCATGTGAGGTCTTGACGGTGACTACGCGGGTTATCCGGTCGGGTCCAGGGTGAAGACGTACGATCCGACCCATTGGCCAATGAAGAGGGCTCGGATGTTCTCCAGTGATAAATACAAGCTGACCCTCCTGGAGGGGTGAGGCGTCTTTGTTCCATTTACAGCGTTGAATGTGGGAGTGTAGGTATTGGGTAGACCAGGTTTTCCAAAACCGATTGGTCATCTGCTGTAGCATAGTCCATCTGGATTTGAGCGCGGGTTCAAAATAGCATTCCTCAGGGAGTGCTAAAAGGGGACGGCCGATGAGAAAGTGTCCGGGCGTAAGGAACGAAGATCCTTCGTTGGGGTCAGGCGAGACCTCGAAAATAGGTCGACTGTTGAGAATAGCTTCGATGCGTATAAATAACGTAGCTAACTCCTCGAGGTTCAATAACGTAGTGCCAAGAGTACGGCGTAGGAGCCCTTTGACGGATTTAACGGCGGCTTCCCAAAGTCCGCCGAAGTGTGGTGCGGCTGGAGGTTGAAGTGCCATTCAACCCGTTGTGCGGCGAGCTTGCGTTGGATGATTGACTTGGATTGGTCGAGCATCTTATAGACCTCGTGCAGGCGGTTGGCGGCGCCGACAAAATTGGTGCCATTATCTGAATAAATGTCTATAGGCAGACCACGTCTTGCGACAAAACGCTGAAGCGCGGCGAGAAAAGCATCAGTAGAGAGGTCTGATACTACTTCCAAATGTACAGCCTTAGTGGCCATACAAACAAATAGGCATAAGTAAGCTTTCAGGATCTTTGCCGTACGAAGATGGTTGGCCTTAGTGTCGAAAGGTCCAGCAAAGTCAATGCCTACCTTACAGAAAGGTGGCGACGGAGTGACGCGAGCAGACGGTAAAGCTGCCATCATAGGTGGCCGAGGTTTCGACTGTAGTCTAAAGCATCGCATGCAAGCATGAATGCGTTGTCGTAACAACGAACGTAGCGCAACGATCCAGAACTCACCATTGATCATCGCTTGCGTGGTACGCGGCCCAGCATGTAAGGCGAGGCGGTGATAATGATCGCATACAAGATTGACATAATGATGCCGCTTAGGCAGTAAAATGGCATGCTTAGCTGCGTATGGTATATCAGCATGATTAAGACGTCCGCCCACCCTAAGTAGCCCCACTGAGTCGATAAAGGGCGTTAGGTTGCGAAGTTGAGCACTGATCGGGACGCCGCGGTGTAGGCGTTGCAACGTTTCGCTGAAGGCTAGTTCTTGTACGAGCTTAACGCAAAGATTTCTGGCGTTCCTTAATTCTTGTACTGAAGGTGCAGCGAATGGAATCTTGGCTACGGTGTTCTTGGCTTTGTAGCGAGTGTTGTGACAATGGCTGGTAGACTGGGTCTTAATGCGGCAATTGTTAACGAAACGAAGCACGTAAGCGAAGACATGATGCAGCGTGGTTAGATTGGAATGACGCTCAATAACGTTCAATAAGTGGTTAGGCGCTTGGACAGTCGCGCAGAGCACCTGAGGCTCGGTCTTGAGCTCGGTCAGGTCGCGGTTCGGTCCAGTTGGCTTAGACAAACGCCAAAAGGTAGTACATTGTAACGCCCATGGTGGTCCGTGCCACCACAGTGGATGTGTAGCAAACTGCGCGGGTAGACACCCACGGGAAGCAACGTCCGCGGGGTTGTCAACAGTTGAGACGTGGTACCAATGATTGGTCGAAGTGTTCGAGGTAATTTCAATAACACGGTTGGCAACGAAAGTTTTCAAAAGATGTGGCGGGGTGCTAAGCCAATGCAGCACAATTTCTGAGTCGGTGAAGAAAAGCGTAGTGTTGTCGGCCACAAAATTCACAGCAGGCTGAACAGACTTATAGAGCTTGGCCAGTAAGACGGCGCCGCAGAGCTCCATTCGAGGTATAGTGAGTGTTTTGACGGGAGCCACTCTGCTCTTAGCCTTTAGAAGGCTGACGGAAACTAAACCGTTCCATTCAGTTCGCAAGTAGATGGCGGCTGCGTAACCAGCTTCGGACCCATCACAGAAGCCTAATAAATGATGTTTGGCATCACGTGTGCCCACATGTCGAGGTATTTGAATGTCAGCTAACTTAGCGAAGTGGACAATGAAGCTGTCCCAACGACTGCGCAGCGCGGTTGGCAAAGGTTCATCCCAAGATAACCTTTCGAGCCACAATTGTTTCAAAAATGACTTGATCCAAAATGTGATAGGCGTAAGGAAGCCCAGTGGGTCGAAGGTGCGAGCGACATAAGAGAGAATGGTGCGTTTCGTAGGCACCGACACAAAGTTTTGAATACGATAAGAAAACGAGTCATTAACAGGATGCCATTGGAGTCCCAATATTTTAACAGCGGTAGAGTCGTCTTGGAATAGCAACGGGTGCTCCAGGTGAGAAGATGGCAGCGTCGACAGCAGCGCGGGATCGCTGGAAGACCATTTCCTGAGCTCTAGTCCTGCCAGTGCGAAGATGTTAATAAGTTGCCGTATTAATTCCTGGGCGTCCTCGGACGTATCGGCGCCAGTGACGACATCATCAACGTACGTTTGATGAAGAATGGCATGCGACGTAGCAGGGTAACAGTCGCCCTCATCTTTGACGAGTTGTTCGAGTGTATGTAGGGCTAAATAAGCAGACGGGGTAAGCCCGTAAGTGACAGTGGCTAGTTCATACTCCATCAGTGGAGAATGAGGAGTCGGCCTGTACAAAATGTGCTGATGACGACGATCATCCTTGCGTACGGCAATTTGGCGGTACATCATTTTAAGATCCGCACAGACGGCGTGAACAAACAATCGAAACGAGATAATAACGTTGGACA
This sequence comes from Prosapia bicincta, assembly GCA_036971475.1. NCBI lineage: Eukaryota > Metazoa > Arthropoda > Insecta > Hemiptera > Cercopidae > Prosapia > Prosapia bicincta. Next base: position 7,776,795 of record JBAIZL010000007.1, on the reverse strand, counting down.
GGTCCCTTTGTAACTTAGGGCCAGCCAGCAATTGCTGGTTTAAAGAGTGCGCGTTGCAATCAGGCGCAGAAGCATTGAAAACCACTCGTAATTTAGTAGTAGAACTATCGGCCTTGAAAACGCAATGATGTGGTATTAAATAATTCGAAGGCTTAACGGCAGGGTACATATGACCTAAAGTCATATATTCTTTCATGAACTGATGATATTGTCGTGCGACATCCGGTTGTCGGCTCAGACGGCGTTCCAGAGCATGATAACTAGCAAGAGCGACATTACGGTTTGACTTAAGTTCGACGGCGTCAGGTTTAAAAGGCAAAGCTACGACATATCTCCCAGTGGCGTCACGTTCAGTAGTGGTGGCAAATAAATTTTCGCAGAGCTGCTCATCAGGGCTCAACAAGTTAGTCTCGTTTACCTCTTCGATTTCCCAAAATCGTCGCATGTTTTCGTCGATAGACTTGAGCGAGGTAATAAACACGCGTGGTTGTTGTGGCGTACTGTAAGGTACAGATCCCATAATGACCCAACCTAAAAGTGTGTTAAGTGCCGATGGTTGGCCATGAATGATGGTACGAGGCCCGTTGATAATTATTTGCGTGAAGACATCGGCGCCCAGTATAATGTCAACAGGGGCAGGTAAGTCGAACTGAGGATCAGCTAACGGTAAGTGCTGATATTGAGCGCTTAAAGCAGAGGATAATTTATCAGCTGGCAGCGGGTCAGTTATATGGTTGAGCACAGCGGCTTCCGTAGTCAGCATGACGCCCGCGTCATGTCGTGAGAATAAAATTAAAGTTACGTATTCGTGAATACGTGTAGACTTGGCAGCGACGCCAATCAAAGACAGGTTCGATCTTCGAGTAGGCAGGCTCAACATATCGCTAGCTTGTTTCGTAATGGCAGATATCTGACTGCCGGGGTCGATAATAGCTCTTAGAAGACGAGGTTGACCATAATGGTCCTGTAGGACGACTTGCGCGGTACCCAACAGGGCGAGAGACGAGGTAATGTTGCATGACAAAGAACGAGGTTGAGCTTTAGTATCGATTGGATGGCTAGCGGTTGGCCTAAGTCGTCGTGGGGCGGCTAGTCATTGCTGCGGCGGTGCGTCGTTGTGCAGCAGTGTGTGATGTGCTTGGCTGCATTGTCTACAACGATGACGAGACTGACACTGAGCTTGATAATGAGAGCCGAGACAATTATAACACCGTTGTAATTTTGAAATAGCGTCAATGCGTTCCGCTATGGTAAGAGAAATAAATCGTTGACAATTAATGATGCTGTGACTTTCTCCGCAGTAGTAGCATTTACCTACACGCGTGGTAGGCATGTTAGACTGATTGAGGTTAAGCGGTGGCGAGCGATTGCGAAACGTTGACGTTCTAGGCGCACTCATAATAGGCAACAAGTTAGGTTGCAGTGGTTGATTAACCGGTTGCATAGTGACTGGCGCAGCACGTTTGGACTGAATAGTACCTTGGGCGTCCTTATTCTGATGGCCATTGTCATTTGACGCTACTGATTGAAATCTAGGGCTGTGATCCAAAGTGAGGTTAGGTTCAGACAAGTAATTATTCGGTTCAAGGGCCCCTTGAAACCCGGGTTTATCCATCGATGACACCAACATGCGGGGTCTTTGACCACGTCCGGCGTTTGCTACAACCACGGCAGCTGGTTGGCTAAGCATCTCCAGGGCTCTAGCCTGTTCAGTTATAAAGTCGTTCAATAATTTATTTGTCGGCATGCGGTTAGTGCCTAGTCGGCTTTCAAAACTTAATCGTGTCTTGGCATCCAGATTATTAATTGCCATAGAGAACAATAAGAAATCCGCTAAGTCTTCGAGAGGTATAGCTCCTAATGCACAGACGGCATTAGAGTGCGCGGTTAAGAAACGATTTAGTTCCGCGGGTGAAGCATTATTGATGCGCTGAAAGTCTTTAATTATGTTAAAGTAATGATCTGCGAGACGTCGCGGGTTCGCGTATCGGTTGCGCAACGCCTTGTAAGCAATGTTGTAATTTGCTTCGGAGATGGAAAGTCCGGTGACGATGGCCAGTGCATCTCCCTTTAAGACGGACTTTAAGTATTGAAAACGTTGGATATTGCTAAGCGTCTCATTGTTATGTACCATAGAGTCGTACATCGTAACAAAATCTATCCAGTCGTCGCTCTGGCCCGAAAAGCTTGGCAAAGTTAGACTTGGAAGGTTAGGTGAAGTCGGTGTTGATTTGACAGGCGAGGTCGAGGTAACCTCCGTCTTAACGAGGTTAGGATATTTTACTATCATGGGCAGATAGGTGTCCTGAAATTGACGTTTTGCTATAAAGACATTCTTGACAAATTCGGAAGCTTGACTGTCAAAAGTCTGCTCCGCGCGGTCAAAAGTTTCGATAAATTCGACATGAAGGCGCCTGACTTCCTGCACTATGCCCTCAGACATTTCACTATCACCGAGCAAGCTGTTTACTTGCTCTAAATCACTGCATATAGCCTTCAACTTATCAAGGCAATATGCGTTGTTATTAGCCATCGTGACAAAATTTAAATTAACAAAAACCAAAAATTTAAATTAAATTGCAATTATGTTTAAACCAAACCTAATGACTACACAATGGTACATTTAATTACGAAAAGTGGACTGTATAATAAAGTTAATAAAAGACATAACGTTTTACAAATCATAAGCATTAGATTAGAACGGCTGCAAGTTTTCCTTATTGAACAGGATAAATCTACAGTGTAGCTTTCACGGATCAATATTGAGTCTATCTTGCCTAACTTGTTTAGTCAAGTGTTCCTTATCTGCGCAGGTGTCCCATAAATCTGCTGATAGTAACAGAAAGTGGCTGAACGCTACAGCTTGTGACGTCACTACTGCTACTGAATTTAGACAAAGGAAATGCGGGAAAGTTAGGATTACGTAATGCTTGCAACTCAGCTTATTACTATGAAATTTAACACGCTTCGAAATTGTTCGCACAATAAATAACACTTATAAATCACTAATAAAACTTATTTATAAAGCAAATGCCTCGCTATTAAAACTGAATAAGTTTCGAGGTTACTGAGAACTTTAACACTTGTTCTTTGCACTTTAAATGTTTATAGATCGCTGAAATGCAAAATCCGGCCCGACGGGACCAAAATGGAGGCGTCAGCTCCGCTAAAATATTAGAAATAAGACGAAAGAGAGAGATAGTCGCGGTCGTTATTGTGATTGAAATTGTACATGAATAAAATTAAGGCTGGCGGCAAAAATGCCTAATCGACAAATAAACAGTGTTTATCACTAATTAAGCCTCGGGAAAAATAGGCACAAGTTTATGCTAAAAGTATTTGGAACTGATTAACACTTACCCTAAGCTGAACAAAGGGGTTACGTGCACGGTAGGTTTGATGTCTTCTGGACTTCTGCAGCAGGGCCCTGGGTGGAGTGGCGATGGTCAGACGGCTCGTGCTGTAAAACTTAACAAACGGAGTTCAATTCTACTACTATTCACAATTGAAATAAGTATTTAAATGATTGCGAGCGACTCCGTAACGGCGGCTTGTAACGGCGAGGTTAAGGCGCATACGAACACGGCACTTGGACTAAATAATGTACACTTTCGCGGTTGACGAGCATATAAAACAAGTACAACTTGAAACACTTAAATTTAGACATACGCGGGGCGAACTTAACGTCCACGAGGTTAGCTAATAAGGTTAAACCCGCAACAGACGTGCTGGTCGGTCTACGGCAAGCAAAAGACTGGGGGAGGAAACTGTGTTAGGGTGAGGATTAGGCGCGCGCGGCAAGGGACAACGTGGTCTTAAACTATCGACGATAAACCATAGATTGAGCTATCGAATAGACAAGGCACAGGCTGATTAAAGTCGATACTGGAGCTGTTTAATCTACCAAAGCTGACTCCAACAACCACAATAATAGACATACTATGGCACAAAATGCAAAAAACCACTAAAATAACACTACAGACAGGGAAAACAAATACATCACATTACCATACATAAACAAAACAACAAAAAAAATTGCCAGCAAATTTCAAAAAAATAGGATGCAAAATAGCATACAAAACTAATAACAAGTTACAGTACAAAATACAACACAACACCAACAACAAAGATAAACTACAAGCACCAGGCGTATACAAACTAACCTGCGACAAATGCAACAAATTATAGATTGGACAAACAGGTCGCAGCTTTAAACAAAGAGTCGAAGAACACAAACTGAACACCAACTCAACATTTTACAATCACTTAAAAGAAACAGGACACAAATACACAGACATTTTTCATAAGCTATAAATTCTACACATCAACAAAAAAGGATCACATCTCAACACGCTAGAACAATATGAAATTTACAGACAGACAAAAAAAAGTACAAACATATTAAACGAACAAACACAATACAAATCACACATATTGATTTTTGATTTATTTGATATTTTTGAATTTATTTGATTTTTTTTTTTAAATAATTACAATATATATATATATATATATATATATATATATATATATATATATATATATATATATATATACATATAACATAAAAACAATATTAAATGGTGAAATAGAAACCGAAATTAGTTAATAAAAATTACTAATTTAATTAAATTAATTATTATACGAACAAACTGTATTACACACACACACACACACACACACACACACACACACACACACACACACACACACACACACACACACACACACACACACACACACACACACACACACACACACACACACACACACACACACACACACACACACACACACACACACACACACACACACACACACACACACACACACAAACACACACACACACACACACACACACACACACACACACACAACACACACACACACACACACACACACACACACACACACACACACACACACACACACACACACACACACATATATATATAAATATATATATCTAAAAAATAAATAAATAATATATATATAAATATATATATATATATATATATATATATATATATATATATATATATATATATATATATATATATATATATATATATACATATCTAAAATCGTAACATCTATTCTTAAAGATAAAATGAAACTAAATAATAATCATACCATAAGTAATTCTATTAACCTTATTGAAAAATTTAAAATAATTAATATTGATAATAAAACAAAATTAATATCATTAGATATAAAAAATATGTACACAAATATTCCTATAAAAGAGACTCTCAATATTATAAAATCTAGATTAGAGCAAAATGAAAAAGATAGAAAATTAATATTAGAAATTATAAATACATTGAAAATAATATTAATCAAAATTATTTTTCATATAATAATAAAATTTACAAACAGGAAGATGGTCTTGCCATGGGTTCTCCCTTATCGAATATAATATCTGAAATATTTTACAATCTATAGATGATAAAATAAATAAAAGTATACAGACATTTGTAAAAACTGTTATTTGTTTAGATATTTAGATGGTGCTTTGTATGTATCTAATAATAATGGTATAAACTTAATAACTATTTTAGATAAAATAAATGAGATAAATAAAAATTTTAATTTTACTTATGAAATGGAGAAAATAGTAAGATCAACTTTCTAGATATAACAATTATAAGACATAATAATGAATTTGAATTTAACATATATCGTAAACCGACACAAACTAACCAAATTATACCTAATTATTCTAACCATCCGTATAGTCAAAAAATGACTGCATTATACATTTTATTACATAGATTACATAAAATACCTATGAATAATGAAAACAAAATAAGAGAGAAAAACATTGTCTATCAAATTGCAATTGAGAATGGCTATAAAAAGAAAACTGTTGATAAACTTAATAATAATATTTTAAAGAAACAATATAATAATCTAATTTACAAAAATAATGATGAAAATGTCATATGGACTTCATTTACATTTTTTGGTAATGAAATAAAAAACATCACAAAATTGTTTAAAGGTAGCAACATAAAATTCGCATATAATACTAATAATCAATTAAATAATATAATGAATAATAATAATAATATTAATATGCATGAAAAAACGGTGTATATATATTAGAATGTGATTATTGTAATAAAGTTTATATAGGACAAACTAAGAAAAAACTTAAAGATAGATATAAAGAGCATTTTAATGGATATAGAAAGCCAGAAATTTAAAAATCAAACTTTGCTAATCATTGTATTAATAATAATCACATATTTCCTAATATAGATAATATGATACTTGTAAAAGAAATTAGCAAAGGCCTGAGAATGAGTATTTATGAAGCTTTAGAAATACATAAATATAATACTAATAATGAGTTGATAAATGAACAAATACAAGTAAAATCTAAATTTGATAATGTATTCAATGTTTGTAAAGTTAGGGCAGCAAAATAAAAGTTTAACAACATTGTAATTGATTTGGCATAATTATTTATTTGATTTAATTTGCACATATGTTAATTTTAATTGTTTAATATTCCTGATGATGTTGGTACTGTTAGCCAACGAAAGGCTTTGAATTGTAAATTTAATTTTAATTCTTGCATTTGTATATAATGAGAGTGTGAACTAATAGAAGGAATTAAACAAGTCACTTATAATAATGCACGAAATGTCACTTACCTTTAGTGTTAACAAAACGAGGATACAAAACCACACTCATGGTGTAATTACGGATGCTTCCAAATACTGAATACACTTGGTAACTAATGGGATAGATTTTTGCAGGTCGTTAAAAGAGAGGTGCTATTTGGTTTTAAATTTGGTACTTTAGCCCTTATTTGTTAATGACTTCCCGTCAAACATTAGAAATCTTGTAACTTAATGAATTAGTTAATGGATGGCTCACTGAATTATAATTCAGTGCGTGGCTGCTATATATAACTTTAAACTAGAAATATACGCTAAAATGTTTTAAAGTCAATTCCTACTTTGGTCAACAAAGGCAAATGTTATTTTTGGTATATTTTATTAAGCAGTATAAATTAATATAAATAAAGTAGGCTTTAATATAACCTATTCGTAACAGCTGTTCTACCACAAATTCTATAACATAAAATCAGCTGTTTTATGAAATCGTATGTTGCTACTTATTTTAATCCAAATGGAACGAATTAACTATTGCATACCTTTTCCCTTTTGGGAAATGTTTTTCTCTCGTATAAAACTAACACTAATTCAATAAATTTAATTAATAATTTTGTGTTTGAAAATAAACTGTTAAAACAAGTTTCATCCATTACAAGTTTAAAAAAAAAATGTAATTCAACTTGAGTGGATGAATAAAAAGTATTTTATTAACGGTTAATAATTTATACGATATATATATATATGTATATATATATATATATATATATATATATATATATATATATATATATATATATATATATATAAGGATAGTGTGAACTAATAGAAGCAATTGAATGAATGTCTTTTATTTTTAAGTCATGTAAAGTAATAATTTTGTCTTTTAAATTTCATTTCAGAAAGGAAACGAAAAATATTTTCTTTTAAAGGTAGAAACCATTTAAAAGAATGTTAACATAAAAAATATAAAAAGAAATCAACAATAAATAATAATATATATTCCAGAACAGTAATATATAAGTTTTGAAAATGGAGTCATTCCAAAATCTTCAACAAATAAAAATATTGTAATGTTAGAAAAATGCACTCGTATGTATACCAATATTCCAGCAGAAATGAAGATGAGTATATTAAGAATTTAAATATGATCCTATTATTTAATATTTCAGACGAAACATTACGAAAGCGTCTTACAGATTGAATTACTTTTCTTTATTATGAAATTACAAGCTTTCTTGTTGCTATTCTCGTGTCCATGGATAGACGATAAGGTATTATTATAAGATTTCTCGAAACTCCGTCAAAGTTATTGACCATCGCCGCGGCCAACGGTGGCGCATCAGGGCTGTAGAGGATTTCTCGCAGTCCTTCAGTGGAGCCATTAGTAATTCCAATATATTCGCGGTGACAGCTGGCGTCCCAAGATGTGATCGGACGTGAGTGGCACTACATGGCAGTTTTTGCAATGGATATATTTTATTTTATCCGGATAACTCTTCATGCTCCTGTAATGGTCAGTTCTAAGCCTGGTAATGGTTGATGCAATAACTCTGGGACAGTCGAATTCCGTTAGGAGAATCCCAACCAGTAACCCCTACATGCGCGTCCCCAGGTGAGGGCAGCACCTGCATTGAATTTTCCTTTGGGTGGTAGAGGGGATATAAAATACCTTCCGTGGACCAACAGGCAAACGTCCAACCTCTCTGGAGGCAATGGGACCATTTTTCCATGGACAGTGCAATATTAAGTGATAGAAATAAGCGATATTTGCGTGAAGCTCATAATATTCAACACACATTTCGTAGAAAACATTGGGGATGCTCTTTCCAAAACTGAGTTTATTAAGAATATACGGTAATTTCTTTTAATATTAGAAATAAGTCCAACAAAGAAAATGTGTGATTATTTAATGAATATACTATAAACAGTGCATAGTCCATAACAATGGAAGTAATAATACTCTAGTGTCTGAGAACCATGTACTACAGTGAATACATTTCTATTCTTCGTTACGATTTAATAAAACAATGATTTATACAAATTTATTGAAGAAAAACCCTGAATAATATTTTTATTTATATTAAATTCCAAACAAGTTAAGGGAAGTTTGAATTCTAATAAGAATGTTAAAAATAGGGACATTGCTTAAAAATAAAGATTTTTGGAACTGAAAATTATTGGGTCACTTGGAATGCTTCCACAGGAGTTTGTTTGCGTAAATATTTTTGTTAAATATCTACGTAACAATTACAATCTATTACTTATTCAATTGTAACAAAAACATGAAGAAACCTCCTACCCAATACTACGATTACAACCACTTACAAGTTAAATTACATTTTTAGTTTTAAAATACACACAATAATTTAAACTAACATTGCAAAACAACCGGTCAAACCTCAATTAATTAACCTAATCATAACTATGGTTAAGGTTTTCAATAAATGGTGAATAAACGTTCAGTGACCTCCATAATATTAATAGCATTCTTCTGTAACATAACGACCAGAAGGCACTCCATGTGAACTTTACAAACAAGAGGATCCCAAACCCTCAGAGGCTCGAAATGAATGGAAGTGTTATCCCATATCATGATTCAGCTAAATATCTCGGCATGAATCTTGATGCAAAAGCCAAATGGGTCGAGCATGTCAAAATAAAACTCACAGAACTCCAGACTCGCTACAGGCAAATGTATTGGCTACTCGGTCGAAATTCACGGGTATCAATATACAACAAGCTATTGGTATATAACCAAATCCTCAAACCGGTTTGGACGTATGGTATACAGCTTTGGGGCTGTGCCAGCAAATGTCACATACAAGGGATACAACGCTTCCAGAACAAAGTACTAAGAAACATCGCCAACGCTCCTTGGTATGTGCGTAACAGTGACTTGCTTTGCGATCTTGGTGTACCCATGGTCGAGGAAGTCATAAAACAGAACGCCATCAAACACGTAAATCGGCTCACTCAACACGAAAATCCTGAGGCACTGAGACTTCTCGACAACAACCACCTGACAAGACGACTCAAAAGGACAAAACCATTTGAACTCGTTGAACGACAAGAGTGACAACAATACTCTTCCTCACGCCGGTTGGCTTCCTACATCAAACAAGATACAATAGAAATCAATGGATTCTTTGTAATAAAAGCTAAAACCTAATTATCAAATGTAAATTAATGGTTGGTCATAAATGACCAGTTTTAATAAAAAAAAAAAAAAAAAAAAAAAAAAAAAAAAAAAAAAAAAAATTCATCTGTAACTTAATGTGGATAATATGAAACAATGCTTCGTTGCCAATTACTTTCATAGCCCAATACCTCGGATGGTAAGCCTTCTTTATTTAAACAATAAACTCTGCGATTGTAAACACGATTGTCTGAAAACTATTAGGTCACTTAGACTGCTTATAAAGGCGTTTGTGTACGTTAAACTTTAGTTTACGTTCGATGTAGGGCAATATGAAAGTTAACGATAGACATTACCATATTGCAAAGGTAAACAGAACACGTGACCTGTTTTGTCAAAGTCTAGAATTCCCCTCTAAGCTGACAAAATCTACTTTGACAGCGTAAATAATGTTTACCTCGGTGTCATTTTAAAATTTCCCTCTTGCTTGTACTTTGTGAACATAATTTTTTCCAAGCGTATTTTCTTTTTTTAAAGTTTGTCAACCTGGATTACACTACGTTTTTTGCGTAGACATAAAGATTTATAAATTACGTATTACTTACTACAAACTTATAATAAACCATTATAAATAAATAAAACCTCATAAGCCCCAGACACGTTTTATTCTTGTCCTCACGTACATTTCGATTGCAATCCAATCATCTTCAGAGGAAATTACTGAAGAGTAACTGAAGTTTTGCAGTAATATTCTCCAGTAATATTGCTTTGCAATCTAATTGTATATCAGGACACCAAAGGTTTTTGTGGTTTAAGAGAATTTATATATATAGGCTAATGACAGATTACAGACAATTTTGCTTTTTTAAACACTCAATGTTTCGAAATTTCCTCCTTCCTTTTCCGAAATTTGTTTTAAAGAGCTCAGTTTCGGAAAGAAATTCGAAACGTTGAGTGTTTAAAAAAGGAAAATTGTCTGTGATCTGTCATTAGCCTATATAAAAAATTAATAGTTATTAACAGACAATGAATGAAAATATTAGGTTTTATTTATTTAATATTAAAAATTACACAACATTTGCTCCAAGTTATTATTATAAATAAAACATATGAACTTTAAAAATAAATACTGAACTGGAAGCTTCGCTCAGCTCCATTGTATGGAAAACCAAAGTCGTACTCAAATGGCGGTTTTTTGCCCATTTCTCTAGATACTAAGGAGGTCTGCATTAAAATAAGGGTACTTAACACCCTTTTGCTAATGACTTTCTGTCGGGATGTGAGAAATGTTTTATTCAACAACCTCTAGTTAGTTTCATACAAAACGCTAAAGTGTATGGGTATAATAACCAGCTAGAGACGTACAGTTGTAGTTGGACAAAAATTCTTTATAAATGGATTTAAAGACACACACAATGGATAGTAAAGCTATTTATTAACAGACTAAAGTTTACAGTGTACAAATATTGCATAATCTTTGACAACAATTGCTTACAAAAATAATTTCATTTATAAATACTGTATACACAAACGGTAAACAATTTGTATTACTATTTATATTTATGTTATATGTTTATAACATATATGACTATTTTCGGCACATAAATTATTGATAAGAATTCCTAATAGTCTATTGAATCAAAAAAAGTCTCATTCAACAAAATTTAAATCTTCATTATAGTCTGTCTTAAACCTCATTTATTATTACTATTTGACCCGGCGACCTTCGTACCGCCTAAAAGTCAATGAATGACGTGTTAACATTAGCTAAACTTAATTTACTATTTTATTAACATAATAATAGCTGAACTTATAGTAGTCGATCGAGAAAAGTGTGGCAGTAAAAGTTCTTGATTGAATGTTATTTATTGAAGTGGACTCGGATGTTTAATATTTTTGGTTTTTCTCTCTGGTTCCGTACACAAATAAATTGGAAGGTTTTCCGACGCGTTAGCAAGCCATATACAGTTGTTAATGAGAGAAGCATGGATTTTCAAAATTAACTCCAAATAATTTTAACTTTGTTGAGTGTTGCTTGGCAACCAACATTTGAAATGAATTCAATTAAATGTCTTAGGATAAGATAAGATGCTATTGATGCTATTTTGGGACTTGAAAAATACATGTAAAAAAAAAATAATTATAACATTTGGAAGCTGTTCTGCTAAAAACCTATCAGCGTTTTATAAGTTAAATGTTTTTGCTAAAATGATTTGGTTCAGAGGCCTCACGTGCTTCCTGTGCCCCCTGGCTACTTTCTATGCCAGAAACCTTCCCAGGAATGTACTCATCAATTTCCCAAGGTTTCATGGCGATCGAATCAGTGGTTTAGT
>JBAIZL010000007.1:7734697-7759697 GCA_036971475.1 Prosapia bicincta | reverse complement strand
GGAAATATTTTTGCTAAAATAATTGGTTTTGGGGAGGCATGTGGTCCCTGGCCAAGCTGTGTGTAGATGGGGGTGGTAGGCCTACATTTTGTTCCGAGAAATAAATATAGGCAATTTATAGCTAAATTTCAGTGGTGCCAATGATGAAGCTGTATTTTAAAAACCTAGGTTTCATAATTATAAAATGTAAATATGTTACATATATAAAATGCTTGTTCTCATACAGGTATTAACTTTTAAATGGGAGAGCTGCATAGAGCAAAAATGCCTTTTAATTAATAGTTGTATATAAATTGGAAAATTACAAAACGTTAGGCATACATAAATATGAGGAATAGATTAATGAGAGTCTTCAGCTAATAACCTGTCGCAAAATCTTAGGGAAGAGAAGTCGGGAGGAGGAGAGGATCTTGGACGGTCTAAAGGACATCTGCGAACCTCCTAAGGAATGACAGGTAAGCTGTAAACCAAAGAATTTATACATTATTAATAAACACAAAATAGTAATAATTTACGTATAATACAACTTATTATCAATTTATCTTGGATCAATACTCACCTTTTTCTTTCTTCGGTTTACATCGTTTGGCTTTATTTCGTTTATTGTCATAAGTGTAAGCATTTCTACAACTCCTTTTATTTGTCTTTCTTCTACCTTTTTCCTAAATTTTCGTAACTTTTTTTCATGTTTATGCCGCTTTTCCTCTTCTCTCTTTTTTTCTAGAACACAATAGATATAATTATTAACCTTTGTTTTAAACGAAATTTAAATTCATTTTAAAGGCAGTGTTGTGCAAGTACCTTATACCTTATACATTTGTAGAAATATTTCGTTTTATAGTGTATTGAAAGCCAAGGACCGCCGTAGCGAATGTGCAATGTTTTGAAGTAAAAATATCAATATTTTAACAATTTTGCAAGTATGAAATAAAGACAACAAGAAAGTAGTAAAATTTAAAAAAATGAAAAATACACTTTTCAAAGAAATCGAGTTTATACAAAGTTATTTAACTTAAAATACAACAATCCAATGGCAATGAAAAAAATTCCAAAACTCATTTGTTCATAGGAAGTTTGCTAATGAGGAATTCCATTCTTTCTAATTTAGGTATTAAGCAGTATTTATAAAGTTAGTTTTATAAAAAGGTTTTAAAAATTTATATTTATACGAAATGTTTTTAATATTAATAATTATAAAAATAAGTAATACATTAACAATAAATGAAATAAAATAAAGTAATATTATTCAACAGTCTTTGGTAAAATTTCAAGAAAACATGTTAACATTAGTTACCTCAAGTGCTATTTTAATTTAATATTGTTTTAAATATTGATATAATGCTATGTAATACAATTATAACCATTTCTACAGAAATTTTGAATTTAAAAAAAACATTTAATTTTGCGTAATGAGAAATTACCAAAACATTCGTTATAACGTAAACAACAACAACACACATTTTTTTTTACATTTAACAACAAAATTTGAACTAGAACTAAAAAATATAGAACTAATACATTTGCAAATTTTCACCGAGAGTCGAAAATATGAATTTATACATTTTCAGTCATTTTTGTCTTTGACTAACTGACCCGCTGAAATTCGTATCGCCTAAAAGTCAATGAATGGCGTGTTACCATTAGCAAATATTTATTTTAGTATTTGATTAACATAATAATGGCTGGACTTATAGTAGTCGGTCGAGAAAAGTGTGAATTAAAATGATCTTGATTGAATGTTGTTTATTGAATTACATTCGGATGTACAATATTTTTTTTGTATATTGTTTGAAATGTGTTGGAAAATAGTTTTAGATTATTGAGCCTAGCAACCAAAAATTTGTAATGAATTTAATGAAATGTCTTAAGATAAAATAAGATAGAAAGTCATGTACTATGGTATTTTGGCACTTCAAAACTACAAGTTGGAAAAAACTGTTATGTCGTCAGAAACCTATATACACCAAACACACACACACACACACACACACACACGCGCGCGCGCACACACACACACACACACACACACACACACACACACACACACACACACACACACACACACACGCACGCACGCACGCACACACACACACACACACACACACACACACACACACACACACACACACACACACACACATATATATATATATATATATATATATATATATATATATCTTGAAATAACACAAATATTCTAACTCCAAATAACAAATTAGAGCTAATAGTTTTCCAAAATTTGCAACGAAAATCGCGAAAAATATAAATTTATACATTTCCAGTCAATTTGTGTATCCTATTAATAAAAAAAAGTATATATTATAACTTTACTTAATATAATTTTTAAAAAAATCATTAATTCTGAAAAAGTATAAGACGGGCCTAGAAATGTTTTAGATAAATAAATTAGATTAAAAATACATAGCTTATTATTATAGTTATGTTTAATTATTTGTATTGAGATTTAACACAAATATAAATAAAGTAATATATTTATTAACTGTTCAAAACTATTTAAAACTAATTTTTTCCTTAACAATGTTGAATAAATAACGTAACAACATTATTCACGTATAACAACATAATGTAACAACATTATTCACGTATAACAACATAATGTAACAACATTATTCATTATGTATTACTGTTGCGTGTTAAAACGGTTGCTTTACAAGATAATGTAAAAACAAAATCAGCTGTTCCATGAAATCATATATTATCGCCTAATTCACTTTTGAGGTGATTCAAAGCGTAATCTGACGGAAACTATACTGTTGCAAAATTGTACATTTATTTCCATCTCATACGATTTTGAAGGCGTCGCTATAAAGGTTTTACTTAAAAAAATGTTTTAAATTTTTCATACGGAGTCATACTCCTAACATTCTGTAAAATATTTTATAACACAAGTAATTGTTTAATCGACATTTATTATATAATATCATCCTAGACTATCTAAATGTATAACAATACTAAATTATTATAAAAAATAAAAATAAATTTAATGATTAAGGAAAACATCTACCTTTCCCCAAAGTTGTAACTTTGATAAATATTGTATCATCGGTCTCGAGTCTTTTCGTAAGTACTCTGCTTGTTATATTTCTTATTTGTTTATCTTTTCTTTTTGTTTTCTTATGTTTTTTCTGATTTCTCAACTGCTTCTTTTCTTTTCTTTCTGCTAGAAAAAAATAATAAAAGTGTGCTTTTAAAATGTCTAAAACCAGATAAAGGCGAAATTGTATTTGTTTATTAATAGAAATAATGTGTGCCAAGAAACGGCTAAGAGCAATTTTTGTAGATGCAAACATACTCTTTTCAGAATAAACCATTTACCATACATTTATAATTTTAAATACTTAGAGAAGAACTGCAAACGATTTTAAAATTGAAAGTTACTGTCGCACAACGTTTTAAGATACAGTGATATACAATAATTTAAAAGCATCATTATAGTAGACTTTGGGTTGATTTCTGGAGTATTTTTGTTATATTTTTAGGTTATGTGTTCAAATAATTTATTGATTATTACTGTTACTGTTGAAAGAGTGAAAAACACGTTTACAAATTTATTCTATTTTCTTAAAATTGTTTTTTTTAGAAAATTGATGTCTAGTAAAAACATTAGGGAATTCAATAATTTTATATTATTTAAGAATATTTAATACTAGTTTAGTTAAACACACCAGCAATATAAGACTTAAATTTTATTTACATCCGTCATTATCACAAAAATTATCCTAAACTGAAATAGCCCTTGATTATATATTAATTACATTTTTTTAAATAAATTGTATCCAAATAAATAATTACAAATTTTTTTTCTTTATTATTTTTTTTGTTTATTCATAATATAGGCTACTCTTTATAGTTAAAAAGGACGTTAGTAAGAAAATATTAATAATAATAATTATATTATAATTATGAATTATTATTCTGTATTGCGTCAGTTTCTTTAGTTTATTTTGTTGTTTCTATTCGGGATATTTAGTTTTTAAACTTTATCATTTTTGTACTTAAAATAAATAAAAACACAAAACTCACAAATTAACCATTTTCTAACCAAAAAATAAATGTTTGAGACACCTTTGTTTTGACAGGTGGGCGTGACAACGTCTACTGTATAAATATGTAAGTGTAACCTTAATTTCACCCTAGTTGTAAGTTAGACTTTGTAGTAGTAACACTCACTGATGATGATGACTTTGTCATTGAAACGCGTATGATTTAATAAATGATTAATTTGTTAGTCTTGCGTATGCCTTTTATAAAGTTCCTGCTTTTTCTATACATTTTTATTCTATTTATTTGGTTTTCGATTATTCATGTAGACAGGTGAAGAAATTTATTAAAGTACAAACATTTCAACATCAAGATATTATGAAATAATAGATTTATATAGACACTCAAAATCTCACCTCCCACTAGTTTATTAATACGTAGAGACCAAAGTTAGTACTAGCCAATCACTGATGATGACGACATTATCGTTGAAACTAGTCATCATGTACTAATAATCTCGTCTTTAGTGAGATTTTGAGTGAACTATTCTAATATTTACGGTTGTGAATTGTTCTCACTAGTTATGCTCTATTTATCTTAATTTATATATATATATATATATATATATATATATATATGATGAATTGTTACTATCTGGAGTACATCCGTTCATTCTGCAGTCCATAAATACGAAGTTCCGACGTTTCGCTAGAATCTCATCCAGCATTGACGAGGTGAACCCAACAACAGTAGAAGAGCGAGTCAACGCAGTATTTATGGACTGCAGAATGAACGGATGTACTCCAGATAGTAACAATTCATCATATTTTTCCATCCGTGAAGGAATACGTATCAGCATATATATATATATATATAATTTAAAACAACATAGGTTATTCAAATACATGAATATTTATTAATTTATATCCAAAGCTTTTCGTTGGCAAACAGTACCAACACCATCAGGAATGAAAATTACAATAATCTTTCTCTCTCTCTCTCTCTCTCTTTATATATATATATATATATATATATATATATATATATATATATATATATATATATATATATTTCTATATATAAATTTTTATAATCTAAAAATATATATTAGGGATGGGCCGATTCCTAAAATTTTCGATTCCGATTCCGATTCTCGATTCTTTAGTCGATTCTCGATTCTCGATTCTTTCAAGTTAGCTTACATTCTAGTTCTCTAATAATTAATTTAGTTAACATCTTGGTCATATGGCAAAACCTTTTAAAAGTTCTGTTTTAATGTAATAGGCTACACAAAACCTTCAACCTTGATTTATCAATAGGAATGTTTTTAAACATAAAAACACATCAGATAAAAGTAATGACTTATTTTAAAGTTAAAAATGTGAACTTATTTTATGATGTTTGAAAAAATTCCTAAGCCTATTTACATTGTCTCCCAAACAAAACAAAAATTAAAAACAAACGAACAACATAAAAAGTAAAAAATTAATACAAATAGGATAGTTTTTAATATTTAAAAGTCTGGCAGGTAATGTACATTTCTGTTCAAAAACACAAGCATTTGAACACGTTGTGGGTCAAGCTAGTTTCATTGCTAGTCACATATGGCTCCTGAAGTTGAGAAAGGGTTTTCAGAAAACACTGTCGCGAGTGGGCAGACAGGTATTTTATTGCCATTGCATTTAAATGAGGGTATTTGGCACTTTGTGCTGCCAAATACCTCCAAACATCACAATCTGGACTGGCTAATGGTTCCCCCAGATAATTGTTTACTTCTTCTTCTACTGTCAATTCCCCTGGGGTACCTTCTTCCCCAACATTCTGGATTAGTGGGGCATACCTTCTCCACATCTGGTGGGACCTTTTTTTTCTGCAGGTGTCTGGAACAAGTGCAACTGATTCAGGCCTATTTTGTATTTATTACTCAATCCCAGTTGATTTTTAACCGACTATCACTTGTAGGTCCTGTGTCTGAGGATAAAGTTTCTTCAAGTATAGATCTTTTTTGTTGATAAATTTGGGCAAAATGAATGATGTTTAAGTGCTTTTTCATATTTGATATATTATGTGGTTTTCCACCGTCAGTTTCTGTTAACCGTCATTGACGCGACGGCCAGTACCCTGAACCGAATACCGCCAGGCCTCTTAACGCTTTATATTTATTAGTACTACTCATCTGGTGTTGCTACTTTTGGAAAAATTAAGGCACAGTATTTAACAACAAGCTTCACACTACTTACAGATGTAATTACGATGGTTTTTGTTTGATAGATAAACGCCGACGGGATTAAAAACATGATGTTATTCTAAGAGCTTTTTGTCCGTAGTTACGGGCCGACACACATATTTGTTATAACGTATTGTAATGATTTTCACTACTGTTTTCAAAATTTCACAAAACCTTAAAAGTAAATCGGAAATATTGACTAAATATTTAGTTGTAAAATAATCCTTAAAAACGGACTTTGTGAAAGTTAAGTACAAACATTGATACACTTAGATAAACTCATCCTTACTAGGAAGTAAATTATAACGTAAATTCCTTAACAAGTGAATTATTTGGTGTTAAAACCTTTTCTTAATATGAATCTTGGATAGTATTTACTGGACCTGTAGCATTACTTATCAGAGAGAGAATATATTACCCTTTAGTTCTATATTCAAAATATTTATAAACTCACAAATCAATCACATGTGACACGTTTACGTATCTTAGTGATAGGCGCAAAAACACTTTTATCACCAGTCTGTTTATTATTTGGGTAGCCGGAACATGAAATTATGGTTTAGTTGTTTCTTGCTAACACAAAACACAAAAAATATCAAAACGGTGTTGCACAGATAATAAAATTTAATTAAATCAAAAACAATATCGGATAAATTGGTCCGACGGAGTTTATTTATGTTTCATTTACGGTAGGAAAAAACTATGTTGGGCCAGTTGGTCCGACACGTATTTTTATAAATATTCGGAATCGTGTGGAATCGGAATCGACACTTTTATGATGAAGAATCGAGTATCGACGATTCCTCGATACCACCTAGAATCGACGATTCCTGGAATCGAGAATCGGAATCGGCCCATCCCTAATATATATATATATATATATATATATATATATATATATATATATATATATATATATATATATTTGAAGTCATCAGGAGCTATACATACTGTCAGCAGCTGATACAAACTACACTTTGTAGATGGCCGTTTATCATATGACACCTTAGTGGAACATTATTATTTTACAGTAGTCTTTGTGTAGTGACCTTGACCCCGAGGGATGGAATCAGGGAAGTTGGCTGAAGTAGAACAAAAAAGCTCTTTCCTTGACAAGTAGAAATAGTGTAAGGGTACGAATATAATGCATGAAAGATCTGGATCCCGACAAGTAAACTAATGGTGTCGGGTAAGCTTAGATCGAGAAGAAAGCTCACTATAAAACTCCTGTTATGTAGATGATGGCTTTGCAATCGAAATGTACAAAAAAAACATAAATAGAATGCTTTTGCTTTTGAGGTTTTATTTATTTATAGTAAAAATTTACCTCAGTAGTTCCAAGTTATTAACTTGAACGTTTTCTAAATGCTTTATAAAAGTCAATAATGAGTTAAGTTCTTAAAATTAAAAAGCAAATTAATTGGATAAAGATTTCTGAAGCTTATTTTCTTATATTTATCTAAATGCTCCTGAAAAATCATATTTAATAAGAAATTAGGTTGTTGCACCGGGGGAGTGGTGACGGAAGGGAAACATTTATAGCTGCGTCTACAGAAATTGAGAAAAACATTTAGTTGCGTAAATTGCCTAAACATTTGTTATCAGACGCGCCTAAGAATGTTCTCATTAAAAAATTGGATGAAAAATACATAACTCATTATTATTGTTATGCTGAATAATTTCTATTGAGATCAAATTTTAAATAAATTAATATATTTGTTAACTGATCAAATCTATCTCGTTTTATCCATTTTCTTTAACAATGTACAATAAATAATGTAACATAACCTACGTGTTAAAACACTTGTTTTACAACATAACGTATAACAAAATCAGCTCTTGTATGAAATCATATGGTATAATTTAATTTAATTTGAGTTCACTTGAGGGAAATCATACTGATGTAAAATTATATCTTTACGTCCATCCAGTACCATTTTGTAGGTGTCGCTAGAAAAATGTTTTCACTTAGAAAATTATTAAAAAATTTTTAAAATAGTAAAATCGAAAGAGTTTATGAACATGCTGTAAAACGTCTACAAAATACATAAATTTAACACCACTGACCTTTATTCCTGACTAATTTTTAGATTTCTCTACGTCTGAAGTATTTTCCGTTTTCTTTTTTTATCCCATGAATAAAAAAAAGAATTTTTAATTTTACACCGCGTGACAACTGAGCTCTTAAACTCATCGTTTTTATGGCATATTAATATTACGCTTAGACTACATTAAAAGAATATTTACAAAAAATTTAAATATAAATGAATTTATAATAAAACTTTTCTAATAAACCAAAAATATACGTACTTTATTTTGAAGCCCAAAATTGTGCGTTACAACAAACTACTTTTCGAAATATTCTTTACATGTGCGAAAGCGTTCTTTTTTAAAAAAATCACTACATATTAATGAATCAAATATAGAAATTTGATTACAGTTATTGTTAAATCTAACAATCGAATATATATCCATTTAATGCATCAAACTTCTAACTTGCCTTCCAGTGAATTTAAGCTTACAACATAACGTTGAAATACAATATTTTTGTAAGAAAGTAATAGGAAGTAAATTTTCAAATCATTACCTACTTTGGTCATAAAAATAATTACAATTAATGCTAATAAAGTAACATAGCCTATGCGTTACAACAGCTGTTCTACCACATAACCTATACCATAGAATCAGCTGTTTTATGAAATTATATGTTATCCCTTATTTTAAGCCAAATGGGATGATTAAACTATATTGCTTATCTTGCCCATTTTGCTCTCATATGAAATTAAAATTAATTAATTAAATTTTATTAATAAATCATTATTAAAAAACAAAAATAAATAAGTTAAATTAATAAAAACTCTGTATTAACATCAAGTATCATCCGATACAAGTTTAAACAATGTATTTGAACTTGAGTGGGTGAATAAAAACTATTTTATTAACGACTTAAAATTTCTACAAGATATATATATATATATATATGTAAAATATCAAATAGGTTTTCCTGTTAGAATTATTTTCAAGATTAAATAATATACACTAATTACAGGAATTAATTTATTGAATAATACACTCAAAGCTTTTCGTTGGTTGACATTACCAATATCCTCATGAATTCAATATATATATATATATATATATATATATATATATATATATATATATATATATTGAATGTATATATAAATATATAAGGAAGAGGTTGAGCTAATAGAGAATTGAAAAATCAGATGAGTTAACTCACCATCGTTTCTTGAGCGGCCTTCATCCACACCCTTACTCATAATGAATGAACAACCTCCAGGAGTGTACTGATGGTTCGGGGACCTGACTCAAACTGACCTAACGGCATAACATTCCGCCAGCCTTTGTAATGGCAGGTCTAGTTTGCACCAATCAGGGTAACTTGCCAAAGAATTATTATAGACCAAGTCGGATCTAAATACTTTCCATAATTTATTACCACAAAGTGCTGATAGTAATATAAATATTACGGAGTAAAAACAAAAAAAACTGAAAACATTGGTTCTTTTGATTTTAACAGAAGTGATTTTATTTTTATAAAGGAACCGAAAAATATTACAGTAAAACTTGCTGTTTTTGTGTGGTTCATTTTGAACACCCCATCAAAAAAGTACACCATCTTTTAACATCATTTTAAACAAAAGGTAGTAATTTTGTTGTTTATAAATTTCTACTTTTGGTATCACCTGACAAAAAACCACTACTTACTGATATTTTTCAACAGACGCGTTTCGTATTTAGTCAGTACTTTGTTCAATGTTGTAAGTCAGATAATATCAGTAAGTATTGCCAAGTGATAACAAAAGTAGTATATTACATTAAAATTCGAGCAAGTTGACCATTACGCATTCAATATCGAATCATTCCAGCACTAGAGTACAATGCCTTCTTCTCATAAGATATACCTAAATAACCTTTTTCTAGAGGTTCTTACAGTACTTACTAGCCTATTCTCGCTTTGGTTGACGGGAAGCTGTATTGGTCTACTAGTAACATACGCGCTCTGTAGCGGGAAATGTACCATTGTTGTACAACCATTTAGGCATATATTGGTACAAAACAATTTTTAATATACATTCAGATTTAGAATTCAATGTTTGCGCGCATGAGCTCTTGCGAAAGTGTGCCGGCGGTTCTTCGTTCTATCGTTAAACACTTTGCGAATCGTCAGTGATCTCATTAGCTAGAACGTGTTGTAATTCTATTAAAGGAAAGTAATAGCATATTTTGTGAATTTGTTCCCCGGGATTTGGTTTTAGTTCATAATGTTTCCAGGGGATTTTCTCCGTTTACTTCACAGACATCACATTTATGAAGCTCAACAATTGTGATGCTATGATGTTTTAAACGTGAAGTACAACCGTTGTGGGACTAAATTGATGTCTCAGTGTGACTAAACACCTGATGCGTAACACACAATACGCAAATTCAGGGTAGCCAACAAGAAATTTAAAGCAGGTCAGACATTTTACAGGAACCAGATAACAGATAAATTTGGATATCCTTAAATTAAGGACACATTTTATTGCTCATCCTGCTTGAAATACCCCTGGATTCCTTGTCTTCTCAAAAGTTGTTGCATTGACAGTTACTCTAGGAATATAGAATTTGTCAATAGTCAACAGTGGTTTGTACTAGATAAAGACTTTAGGTGTATTTAGGTGTAGAGTGCATGGTTTTGTGGTTCTTTTTCCAACAACCTCATCACCAGGTTTATATCTCGGTAGGGACTGCATCTTCATCACCCTTAATAGTTGCTCTTATTACAAAATCTTCTGAAGCATTCATGTAATCAGATCCAACTTCTGAAAGGAGGAGGTTTTCGCTTCCAGATAGAGTGATTGATTTGGTGGTTCTTTCTCTCAATAAGGCCATCAACAAGTTATGCTCCGGTAGGGAGTGCATCTTCATCACCCTGGGAGATGATTCTCTTACAAAATCTTTCGAAACAGTCGTGTCGTCAGATCCGACTTCTGAAGAGAGGAGGTCTTGCCTTCCAGATAAAGTGGATGGTTTGTCGGTTCTTTCTCTCAATAAGGCCATCAACAAGTTATGCTCCGGTAGGGAGTGCATCTTCATCACCCTGGGAGATGATTCTCTTACAAAATCTTTCGAAACAGTCGTGTCGTCAGATCCGACTTCTGAAGAGAGGAGGTCTTGCCTTCCAGATAAAGTGGATGGTTTGTCGGTTCTTTCTCTCAATAAGGCCATCAACAAGTTATGCTCCGGTAGGGAGTGCATCTTCATCACCCTGGGAGATGATTCTCTTACAAAATCTTTCGAAACAGCCGTGTCGTCAGATCCGACTTCTGAAGAGAGGAGGTCTTGCCTTCCAGATAAAGTGGATGGTTTGTCGGTTCTTTCTCTCAATAAGGCCATCAACAAGTTATGCTTTGGTAGGGAGTGCATCTTCATCACCCTGGGAGATGATTCTCTTACAAAATCTTTCGAAACAGTCGTGTCGTCAGATCCGACTTCTGAAGAGAGGAGGTCTTGCCTTCCAGATAAAGTGGATGATTTGTCGGTTCTTTCTCTCAATCAGGCCATCAACAAGTTATGCTTCGGTAGGGAGTGCATCTTCATCACCCTGGGAGATGATTCTCTTACAAAATCTTTCGAAACAATCGTGTCGTCAGATCCGACTTCTGAAGAGAGGAGGTCTTGCCTTCCAGATAAAGTGGATGGTTTGTCGGTTCTTTCTCTCAATCAGGCCATCAACAAGTTATGCTTCGGTAGGGAGTGCATCTTCATCACCCTGGGAGATGATTCTCTTACAAAATCTTTCGAAACAGTCGTGTCGTCAGATCCGACTTCTGAAGAGAGGAGGTCTTGCCTTCCAGATAAAGTGGATGGTTTGTCGGTTCTTTCTCTCAATAAGGCCATCAACAAGTTATGCTTTGGTAGGGAGTGCATCTTCATCACCCTGGGAGATGATTCTCTTACAAAATCTTTCGAAACAATCGTGTCGTCAGATCCGACTTCTGAAGAGAGGAGGTCTTGCCTTCCAGATAAAGTGGATGGTTTGTCGGTTCTTTCTCTCAATCAGGCCATCAACAAGTTATGCTTCGGTAGGGAGTGCATCTTCATCACCCTGGGAGATGATTCTCTTACAAAATCTTTCGAAACAGTCGTGTCGTCAGATCCGACTTCTGAAGAGAGGAGGTCTTGCCTTCCAGATAAAGTGGATGGTTTGTCGGTTCTTTCTCTCAATAAGGCCATCAACAAGTTATGCTCCGGTAGGGAGTGCATCTTCATCACCCTGGGAGATGATTCTCTTACAAAATCTTTCGAAACAGTCGTGTCGTCAGATCCGACTTCTGAAGAGAGGAGGTCTTGCCTTCCAGATAAAGTGGATGGTTTGTCGGTTCTTTCTCTCAATAAGGCCATCAACAAGTTATGCTCCGGTAGGGAGTGCATCTTCATCACCCTGGGAGATGATTCTCTTACAAAATCTTTCGAAACAGTCGTGTCGTCAGATCCGACTTCTGAAGAGAGGAGGTCTTGCCTTCCAGATAAAGTGGATGGTTTGTCGGTTCTTTCTCTCAATAAGGCCATCACAAAGTTTATACCATTAACGTAAATTAAAAATATCGAACCTCTATATTGCCTCCTATTCTGTCCGAGGAAAGTTGCCTCCAAACATTTATCTGTCTTGGTGGTTTATGGAAGATTATTTTAAAAAAATGGTGTACATGAATTTTGTAATTTTCTGTTAGAATTAAAACACATTTTAAATAGAATGTACAATAGAGTTGAAGACTTCGTGTCCCTTTTTGCTTCTGTAATAACATATATTGTGAGAACTTGAGGTTTGTTAGATAATATCATGTTTTATATAAAAATAAAATGATTCATGTATTATTTTAGATTTGTTAATGCTAGAGTTATTACTTGTTATTAATGCTGTTTCGAAACTTCAAAAGCGATACGGATTAATTCTAATAATTCACTCATTGAAATATTTGAAATATTACTTTTCAAGCTTAAAGTTAAACACTTATTTAAATTAATCACTTTAACATTATTTTATGACTATACGAACTTTAAACTTTGTAGATTTGTAAAAACTTACTGAGACAGAACGTTTTCGCTCGCTATGTGCCGATAAACTCAAACACTGTTGAAGATCGCAACACAAAGTAAGTTTTTACAAATTTACAAAGTTCAAAGTTTCGATAGTCATAAACCAATGTTAAAGTGATTAATTAAGATTCACCGGACGTAATGAACTACAAAATTTAACCATTATTTAAAGTGAATATTTGTTAATTAACCTTCTATTTTACATTGTTACCAAGTTCTTGTAGCTTATTACGTAAGAAATTAAATTTTATATTTCAGTTTGAAATAAACTTTAGTTTTCTTTTAGCTAGATAACAGGTGGGGTCTCTATATTGGAGGGGGGAGGGACTAAAAAGGTCAAAGCAGTTACCCAGGTGAAGATAAAAGATGACTCAATGTTTGTATAACGGGTACGAAGAGGGAGACATATTTACTCCAACAGTAGTTAGTCCAAATATGATTTTAATGGCTTTTCCAAAGTCAAACTACAGTTCAGTCTATTTTGTCTAAAAATTGTAAACCATTTAACAATGAGCCAGGCTAAAAATCGACTTTGCCTTATAGATAAGTTGAACAATGAACCTTTTACGAAATTTAATATCCTACAAGCGCCGTGTCCTAGTGACATATTGCAATTATAAAGTATGATTTTTCCAAACTGAAATTATAATTAAGTTTAGTTTGAGAATATTAGAACTAAATTACTATAATGTGTAGTCTAATACTGGAAATCTTTGTCTGTCTACTAAACATTCATGACTTATTCAAAACCTCATAGGAATTCATATTTCTAAAATTTCCACTGAAGTTTGCGACCTAAATAAGTAGTGGCAGGTGTTTGAAAAGACCTTAAATATGTTGTTGAATATAAATCTTGGTTTATGAAAACAATGAACTGAGAAGTTCGTCGGTTTAAAAACATTACAAATATCTGAACTTTTACAGTTGCATTTTCTTTTTGCATTAACAATTTTTATTAAAACTTAACAACTTTAAATTTTTGTGCCTACCAAATAGTGTTTAACCTCATTGTAATGTATTCAAGAACACCTGGATTTTGATAAAACAGTACAATTACAGCAGACTTGGGCGAGTGGTAAACAAAATATGGAACGAAATATTTCGTAATTTTCTCTGCACAGTTTTTATTATATATATATATAATAAATTAAAAACAAGAATACGTTTAATGCATATATTATTCAAAGCTTTGTTAGATTTGTATTTGGATTTTGTTAGATAATTATTTTCCTGAAGATGCTGGTAGGCCTACTGTTTTATCGGCGAAAAGCTTTGAATAATATATGCATTAAAAGTATTCTTGTTTTTGAAATGTTTTAAATTTATTAACTATATTACAAGAAAACATATCACCATATTTAATATATATATATAAATATATATATATATATATATATATATATATATATATATATATAAATCAAGATATGTATGTATGAGCCTTATGCATTACTAAACCACATTACTAAACCGATCGCCATGAAACATTGGGAAATTGTTGAGTACATTCCTGGGAGGTTTCTGGCGACATAATGTTTTCCAACATGTAATTTTTAAGTGCCAAAATAGCATAAAATATGACTTTCTATCTTATCTCAAGACATTTCATTGAATAATTCAATATTTTGGTTGCTAGGCAACACTCAACAATCTAAAATTATTTTCCAACACATTTCAAACAATATTGTACATCCGAGTATACTTCAATAAATAAGATTCAAACAAAAACTTTTATTGTCACACTTTCTAAGATCGAATACTATAAGTTCAGCTTTTAATATGTTAGTAAAATACTAAATTAAGTTCAGCTAATGTTAACACGCCATTCATTGACTTTTAGGCTGTACAAAGTTAGCTGTATCATATAAATAAATGGTTATTTCTTGCATGATGGCCACAACAGGCGTTGCTAAGCTCCGGTGGAATGACGAACCTTATTCAAAACGTGACATTTCTTGACGAAACACTTCAGGACATTTAATTCTCGTAACGTACGTGTATATCCGAAGTATGCTACTGAGATTTGTGCTTCCATACTTTTCAGGTTTTGTTGAACATAATATATTTCAGTGTTTTAGTTTTTAAAGGAATGTATGCAATAAGCGACCATCCCGGAATGTGCGAAATAAGCGTCCAAACTCCCTCTACCACCGCCAAGGTCATTCAACCAAGGGATAGCGAATCCGGGAAGCGTGGCATTAGCGACCAAGCTACACTTCCACTAGCCATTACAGTTACACTTGGAAGGGAAACGAAGAAAGCTGAGGTATAAGAAAGTGGATAAAGATATTGAAAAAACAATGGAGAAATATGAAGAAAATGTTGACATAAATGCTTAACTCTTTACTCTCTCCTACCTTCAAACTTAGAGTTAGTTGACGGTCATAAAAAAAACACAAAATTATAGAAATAATTAGAACCTTATGTAAATATTAAACAAATATTATATAACACTATAAAACGTTACAAAAAATTATAACACATAAATATTAAAAAACCATCATTGATGAAGCCTTCTGAAGGATGATTTTAAACACGCCTAAATGATGCAATTGATTTATTATCATTTAGCCAGTCCAAAACCTGGTTGAAGTGTGATGGGAATTAGAAACCAATATTAAAAAAACAGTTCAAAATCTCTTAAGAAGAGTATGGAATACCCGGGATAGGTATACCTCTGTGATGGTCGCTTATTTCACTTGTCACTCATTTCACTGAAAAATAAGACTCTAGGCGCAGGTAGAAAATCCATAATGGGCGCTTATTTCACTGAAGAATAAGACTAGGCGCAGGTAGAAAATCTATAATGGGCGCTTATTTCACTGAAGAATAAGACTCTAGACGCAGGTAGAAAATCCATAATGGGCGCTTATTTCCCTGAAGAATAAGACTCTAGGTTCAGGTAGAAAATCCATAATGGGCGCTTATTTCACTGCAGAATAAGACTCTTGTCGCAGGTAAAATCCATAATAGGCGCTTATTTCACTGCAGAATAAGACTCTTGTCGCAGGTAGAAAATCCATAATGGGCGCTTATTTCACTGCAGAATAAGACTCTTGTCGCAGGTAGAAAATCCATAATGGGCGCTTATTCTACTGTAGAATAAGACTCTAGGCGCAGCTAGGAAATTTATAATGGGCGCTTATTTCCCTGAAAAATAAGACTCTAGACGCAGGTAGAAAATCCATAATGGGCGCTTATTTCCCTGAAGAATAAGACTCTAGGTTCAGGTAAAAAATCCATAATGGGCGCTTATTTAACTGAAGAATAAGACTCTTGTCGCAGGTAAAAAATCCATAATGGGCGCTTATTTTACTGAAGAATAAGACTCTAGGCACAGGTAGAAAATCCATAATGGGCGCTTATTTTACTGAAGAATAAGACTCTACGTTCAGGTAGAAAATCCATAATGGGCGCTTATTTTACTGAAGAATAAGACTCTAGGCACAGTTAGAAAATCCATAATGGGCGCTTATTTTACTGAAGAATAAGACTCTAGGTTCAGGTAGAAAATCCATAATTAGCGCTTATTTTACTAAAGAATAAGACTCTAGGCACAGGTAGAAAATCCATAATGGGCGCTTATTTTACTGAAGAATAAGACTCTAGGCACAGGTAGAAAATCCATAATGGGCGCTTATTTTACTGAAGAATAAAACTCTAGGCTCAGGTAGAAAATCCATAATGGGCGCTTATTTCACTGAAGAATAAGACTCTAGGCGCAGCTAGGAAATTTATAATGGGCGCTTATTTCCCTGAAAAATAAGACTCTAGACGCAGGTAGAAAATCCATAATGGGCGCTTATTTCCCTGAAGAATAAGACTCTAGGTTCAGGTAAAAAATCCATAATGGGCGCTTATTTAACTGAAGAATAAGACTCTAGGCGCAGGTAGAAAATCCATAATGGGCGCCTATTTCGCTGAAGAATAAGACTAGGCGCAGGTAGAAAATCCATAATGGGCGCTTATTTTACTGAAGAATAAGACTCTAGGCACAGGTAGAAAATCCATAATGGGCGCTTATTTTACTGAAGAATAAGACTCTAGGTTCAGGTAGAAAATCCATAATGGGCGCTTATTTTACTGAAGAATAAGACTCTAGGTTCAGGTAAAAAATCCATAATGGGCGCTTATTTAACTGAAGAATAAGACTCTTGTCGCAGGTAAAAAATCCATAATGGGCGCTTATTTTACTGAAGAATAAAACTCTAGGCTCAGGTAGAAAATCCATAATGGGCGCCTATTTCGCTGAAGAATAAGACTCTAGGCGCAGGTAGAAAATCCATAATGGGCGCTTATTTTACTGAAGAATAAGACTCTAGGCACAGGTAGAAAATCCATAATGGGCGCTTATTTTACTGAAGAATAAGACTCTAGGTTCAGGTAGAAAATCCATAATGGGCGCTTATTTTACTGAAGAATAAGACTCTAGGCACAGGTAGAAAATCCATAATGGGCGCTTATTTTACTGAAGAATAAGACTCTAGGCGCAGGTAGAAAACCCATAATGGGCGCTTATTTCACTGAAGAATAAGACTCTAGGTTCAGGTAGAAAATCCATAATGGGCGCTTATTTAACTGAAGAATAAGACTCTTGTCGCAGGTAAAAAATCCATAATGGGCGCTTATTTTACTGAAGAATAAGACTCTAGCCCCAGGTAGAAAATCCATAATGGGCGCTTATTTCCCTGAAGAATAAGACTCTAGGCGCAGGTAGAAAATCAATAATGGGCACTTATTTTACTGAAGAATAAGACTCTATGCTCAGAAAATCTATAATGGCCACTTTATTTCGCTGTCGCTTTTTTCGCGATACTTTTAAAGTGTTTCACGTCTTTTACTTTAACTTTGATTGCATTAATTAGCTATTTAGATTTCTGAATTATTATTGATTAATACAGTACGGCTAAACGAGTATTATGGACTATTACGATATTCTAGAATAAACTTTACATATAAAAATAAAACTGAGACTGGATGTAAATACAGTACTTCACTTTTGGGATTAAATCATACTAAGCTTTTCAAAAACATTCAGTAAATATCCTCCCATGACGCATCCACAGACTGTACAATTATCTCAGACTGTACAATTATCGGAATGTGATGATGTCTTATCTATTCGCTAATGATTTTCTGTCGGTAGGTGGGAAATTTTCAGTTTCTCTACAACATTTCTTTTTCAGTCACTCTTGCTTTTAACGACTTCCTGTGGGAAATTAATACATTTTCAATCACTGAATAAGTAAACTGGGTAGATTAACGCCTATTTGCAATGACTTTCCCTCGGTAGTTAAAACGTTTTTACACATTGTTAAACCCTAATTATTCAGTCTTTACATCATGATAAAGTATATGTACGTAGTGCGAGCAAAGTGAGATCCAATGGGAACAACTATGAACTCTGAAGTTTATAAGGGCGTGCTGCAATGTTTGCGAAACGACATACGAAGAAAGCGACCAGCTTCTAATTTGCGAGTTTTTTGGCCGAAAATAGTGTTCCTGTCTCTCCACATCCTTCATACTCATCCGATTCAGCACCAAGCGACTTCTGTCTCTTCCCCAAAATTAAAACAGTGCTTAAAACGTTTTGACACCATTCCTGACATTGAGAGGGCCACAACCGAGCAGCCAAACGACCTTCTGAAAGCAGCTTTCTAGAAGTGTAGTTACGTAAGACAGATTAAACGAGATTAAATCGAATTTGATGTAAGTTTATTACTTTTTGAAATGTAAAACTATTCACTGTATTTTTTAATCAGAGTGCTATGTTATACATAGGTGTAATATGGACGTTCTTAAATTAAATAGGAATTTATAGTTTAAAACTTTAATGAAGGAAGAGGTCAAATATTGTATTAAATTATTTAAGCTTAAAATTTATAATTCGACGTAAGGGAAAACAGAATTCCAATCCAACACGACATTGACGATAGCAATAATGCCTTGAAATAATGTTTTCAATACAGACAACTATTAGGGTAATAAATACACAAAAAACCTCTTAACCACAAACTTTCTTTATTTTACCCTTATGTACATTTCAGTTACAAAGTAACCATCCTCAGAAGGATAACATACAAAGACTCTTTGTATGTTATCCCCCTGAGGATGGTTACTTTGTAACTGAAATGTACATAAGGGTAAAATAAAGAAAGTTTGTGGTTAAGAGGTTTTTGTGTATTTATTATTAAATTCAACCACAGTATATTCCTAATAAATAGTAACTATTAGGGTACTCGAAAAGAAAGCGCGGGAGGGGGTGGGGGTGGTTCGGTGTTTTTTTTTGTTATAGGCCTACATTAGTTTGTATTTATTGTACTAAAAAGTGAAAGATAGACATCTGCACATTACAAAGGGGGCGCACACGTTATAAAACTCTAAAATATTCATCAAGACCGCTATAATATGCAAATGGTTTAGGGTTGTTTACCTGCTACTTTAAGGGTTGGACATATTCATACTGGAAGGGTAAATGCAAGTCCATTCCATCAAGTGGTCACTAAGGAAACTTCATATTGTAGGTGCATTCGTAGAGTGCAAGTATAGAATTTTAGTTTTTCGCTGTAAATTTGTTAAGAATAAAGAGTTAGAGCAGTTCCGAGAAAATTGTTAAAACAGGATTTTAAAAGTTTCTCCTTAAGAAATATAGGCTTTTTTATGTGTATAAGAAAACAAAATACGAGATGCTACTTGTTTGTAAAGTCAAACCCAAAGCAATTCTAAACCTGATATTTACACAATTTTAAACAAATAATAAATTAAACAAGGTATATATATATATATATATATATATATATATATAAATTAAAGTGAATTCCTACTTAGCTCTACAAAGAAACCTTTTATTTTAGTTACTTTACATTAAATAACTACAATTCATATAAATATGTAAGTTATATACATATGACAGAATCACAATAGTTGGTGTCAAAATAGAAAGTGAACATTTGATTATTAAAACTAATTAACTGAAATCAATTAATGAATTTATATTAGAAAAAAACTGTATTAATATCAAGTATCCACTATCAACTCCACTACAAATTTAAAGAAATGTTTTTGAACTTGAGTAAATGAATGAAATATATTTTATTAACTGTTGAAAAATTGAACAAGATATATATATATATATATATATATATATATATATATATATATATATATATATATATATGCTGATACGTATTCCTTCACGGATGGAAAAATATGATGAATTGTTACTATCTGGAGTACATCCGTTCATTCTGCAGTCCATAAATTCGCAGTTCCTGCGAATATATATATATATATATATATATATATATATATATATATATATATATATATATAGAATATCAAATGTATTTTCCTGTTAGCATATTTTTAAGATTAAATAATATACACTAATAGAGGAATATTTAATTTATTGAATAATACACTCAAAGCTTTTCGTTGGTTGACATTACCAACATCCTCAGGAGTTACAATACTAAGAATGATAGTAGCGTCATGTTTGTTAGACAGTTCTTTTATCATTCTTAGTATTGTAACTCCTGAGGATGTTGGTAATGTCAACCAACGAAAAGCTTTGAGTGTATTATTCAATAAATTAAATATTCCTGTATTAGTGTATATTATTTGATCTTAAGTATATATATATATATATATATATATATATATATATATATATAGAGAGAGAGAGAGAGAGAGAGAGAGGGACAGCGTGAACTAATAGAAGGAATTGGAGAAGAAGTATATAAACAAAAATATTGAATACATTTATAAAATAATTTATTATGTTTAGTATTAAATGTATACAAAATACTTTTACTTGTAGTAATATAAAAGAAATTACAGATATTCTATAAGAAATGAAAGACACTAATTGTAACATTAATTGGTAGTAATATAAACATACACGACAAATATTTTTAGAACATTGAACAGTACAGTTGAACATTAAACATTAATTACTGTGAAAATAATAACACTAACCAAAGTACATTATTATTAAATCTATTATTATATTTAAATACAACAGAATGTAAAATAATGTAAAATAAAATTGGTTTTTTAACTAACAATAAGTTTGTTAATATAATGTTATATATATAAATATATTACATTATTATTATACAATTATATACACACACATATATATATATATATATATATATATATATATATATATATATATATATATAATAAATTAAAAATATTTCAAAAACAAGAATACTTTTAATGAATATATTTATTCAAAGCTTTTCGCCGATAAAATAGTACCAGCATCTTCAGGAAAAAAATTATCTAATAAAATACTTTTACAAAATTAAATCATATGTACTACAAAGAATCATATGTTTATAAGTATTGCACTTTATGTAAATTTTCTATAACATCAATGACCTTATAAATAGTTTGGTGCCTTGATGTCACTTGAATTTGTTCATCAATTAATTTGTCTTTAACTTAACTTATAAATTTCCAATGTTTCAAATATATTCATTTTTAATCCTTTATTTAATTCTTTTATTAGTTTCATATCTTATATTTCCGGAAATTCTTGTCCATTATTAATACAATGCGTAGCTAAATTGGATTTGTATATGTTTGGTTTGATATAACCGTTTAAATGTTCTTTGTATCTTTCTTTTAATTTCTTTTTTGTTTGTCCTACATATAATTTATTACAAGTTTGACATTTTATATTATATAATCCATTTCTTTCGTGCATATTATTTTGATTTTTGTTATTGTTTATTAAATTGTTAATTTTATAATCGGTTTTATATGTAATTTGTAAATTTGTTTCTTTAAATAATCTTGTAATTTTATTTATTTCGTTACCAGTGAATGTAAACGTTGTCCAAATATTTTCTCTCTTATTAGGTACAAAATTATTTTCGAGTTTCTGTTTTCTTATTATATTATTATTTAATTTATCTATAGTTTTCCTTTTATATCCATTTTCTAAACCAATTTGATATATTATATTTTTCTCTTTTATTTGACCATTTAAGTTCATTGGTATTTTGTGCATTCTATGTAGTAAATTATAAAGCGCTGCCATTTTTTGGTTGTATGATATATTCATCGGCGAAAAGCTTTGAATAAATATATTCATTAAAAGTATGCGTGTTTTTGAAATATTTTTAATTTATTAACTATATTACAAGAAAACATATCACCATATTTAATATATATATATATATATATATATATATATATATATATATATATATATATATATATATATATAATTATATTTTAAAAATACTGCAGTTTTAGTTTAATATAATAATATAATTTTAAGCTAATGGAAAAAATAGCGAAAAGCGTATCTAATACTTTTTTCGCTTTTTATTTTTATAAAATATATTTGTTTATTATTAAATTTTTGATCCTATTAGTACACAAAACTATAACTTATGGTTTACAAATATAGTAAATACACATTAAATTTCCTAATTTTATGATTCTTGTACTAATATATAGCCTTTTTAGCAATTATTTAAGGCACAGATTTTTAAGTAATAGCTAATACAAATATTGGTTATTGCATTGGCTTATGTGATTATAACTCTACTTGGAATTCACAACGGTAAGTATTAAAAGAGTTCACTCAAAGAAACACTATACACTAGTTTATCAATACATTAAGACCGGTTTCGACAACCATGTCACCTTCATCAGTGACTGGCGAATACTAGCATTTATCTAAACTAGTCTGTATGTATTACTAAACTAGTGTGTAGTGAGATTTTGGGTGAAGTCTTTTATTATCAACCGTTGTGATTGGTTCACTCCAGCTACGCTTTGATTAACTTGACTTCGAATACTTTGCTGGAAAGTATAATTAACAAAATCTACAACTGTGCTTATTTAACTAATAAATACAAATATTGTGATAAAATAAACTATTAAAAACAAAAATAAACATACAAAAAAATTTAGGACTGCATGTGAAAATGCTCACATTTATTTTGGGTCTTCAACTTTTTTAAGACTCAACACATTTCAAAAAATGAATAGTAACAATTTTATTTTAAAAAAACTAAATAGTTATGCAAGCGAAATTTGCTAAAAACGACATTTCAAAATTAGTTTTTAAAAATGGCAAAACCTTCGTCCAAATAAAAAGTAAATTCAAACATGTACCACCTGGTAATTTGAATAATTGTGAAATAATACAAAAATTCGTTTATGAAAGAGGTTTGACCACTTTTAGTAATAAATAATAAATAAGGCTTTGAATCACCAAGGGCATTAGTTATTATATTTTCGGATTAACCTCTTCCATAAATCACATTCGGTCCAGTTAAACCATTTCACCTGAACACTCGCCGCTCACAGTGTAGCCTGAAAATACACAGATAAAAATTAGCTATTATTATTGACTCTAGACATTTAAAAAGCTTATAAATTTTGTCACTATGTTTTTTTAATAAAATTTGAAATTCATTTAATATGTAATCCATTTACACACACACACACACACACACACACACACACACACACACACACACACACACACACACACACACACACACACACACACACACACACACACACACACACACACACACACACACACACACACACACACACACACACACACACACACACACACACACACACACACACACACACACACACACACACACACACACACACACACACACACACACACACACACACACACACACACACACACACACACACACACACACACACACACACACACACACACACACACACACACACACACACACACACACACACACACACACACACACACACACACACACACACACACACACACACACACACACACACACACACACACACACACACACACACACACACACACACACACACACACACACACACACACACACACACACACACACACACACACACACACACACACACACACACACACACACACACACACACACACACACACACACACACACACACACACACACACACACACACACACACACACACACACACACACACACACACACACACACACACACACACACACACACACACACACACACACACACACACACACACACACACACACACACACACACACACACACACACACACACACACACACACACACACACACACACACACACACACACACACACACACACACACACACACACACACACACACACACACACACACACACACACACACACACACACACACACACACACACACACACACACACACACACACACACACACACACACACACACACACACACACACACACACACACACACACACACACACACACACACACACACACACACACACACACACACACACACACACACACACACACACACACACACACACACACACACACACACACACACACACACACACACACACACACACACACACACACACACACACACACACACACACACACACACACACACACACACACACACACACACACACACACACACACACACACACACACACACACACACACACACACACACACACACACACACACACACACACACACACACACACACACACACACACACACACACACACACACACACACACACACACACACACACACACACACACACACACACACACACACACACACACACACACACACACACACACACACACACACACACAC
>JBAIZL010000007.1:7724697-7732197 GCA_036971475.1 Prosapia bicincta | reverse complement strand
AGTTACCGACATTGTTCAAAGAATATGAAAGTTACCGACATTGTTCAAAGAATATGAAAGTTATCGACATTGTTCAAAGAATATGAAAATTTAACAATAAAATTTGAAGGAAATGAAAGTTAGTTATATAGTTATTTAGTAAATTAATTATTTATTTATGAAAGTTAACATTCATATTTAGAAAATAACAATCGAATTTTAAAAATATTAAAATTTAACTATCACATTTAAGGAATATTTAAGGAATATAAGAGCTGAGAATAACATTTAAAGAATATGAAAGATAACAATCACATTAAAAGAGTAAGAAAGTTAACATTCATATTTAAAGAATATGAACACTAACAGCCCCGTTTAAAGAATATGAAAGCCACCGATATTGTTTAAAGAATATGAAAATTTAACAATCAGACTTGAAGGATATGAAAGTTGGCACTCACACTTAGAGAATATGATAGGTAACAATCGCATTTAAAGAATATGAAAATTTAACAATCAGACTTGAAGGATATGAAAGTTGGCACTCACACTTAGAGAATATGATAGGTAACAATCGCGTTTAAAGAATATGAAAATTTAACAATCATACTTGAAGGATATGAAAGTTGGCACTCAAACTTAGAGAATATGATACGTAACAATCGCATTTAAAGAATATGAAAGTTTACAATCATACTTTCAGAATATGAAACTTTAACAGTATGAAATGATAACGGTCATGTTAAAAGTATATGATAATTTATCAATCATCAAAAAATGTAAACATACCTTAAATAAATATTTCTTAGCGTATAATTAGTAATCAATAAACTCTACCGCGTGTGGGGAAGTTTAATAAAGTAATTATAATACCTACGAGCAAGATTCTGACATTGATATTGATATAATTATCGAATTTTAGTGTTATTGTGGTTTTGAGGTTTTATTATTTGTGTTAATTATTTCTGCATAAAACAAAGCGTTAAGAGAAATTTGTTAATAAAATATTTATTTTTACACTGAAGATATACTTGTACTGCTTTCGTAAAGTATCTATAAAAGCCAGGCGAGGGTTTGAGACTTACATGGTTAAATGCTCGCTCTCCCAATGCACGCGCATCTCTTTGAGCTTGTATCTATTCAGCTCTTGGTGTATCTCCAGCAGTTGCGCTTCCGTGGGGCTGTTCCGCACTCTGTCCTCCCCCCTGTCGTAGTCGCCAGCTTGCGTCACTTGGTAGACGTCATTAAATCTCACGCTCTGAAACAGAGGCTGCGAATTGAATAGAACTCATTGGTTTCTGACATTTTAGTGTTTTGTTCTGTAAATATATCAGTTATTTAATATCTTAATATAAACAATTAAATAGCTGGACAGCAACCCACAAAACAATAGACCCTATACTTTATTACAGTTTGTGATAATATATAACATTTATGATTTAAGGTTTATTTGATGGAATATATTATTAGTTCAGAACACAGGTTTAAATGCGTGATTTATTTCTGTTTAGGCATTTAAATTATTTCGTATATTTTTTTTTTATGGTTACAATTTTACACTAGTGTTTCAAAGTATTTCGAAACAAAAATCATGTTTTATTTTGGAGGTAGAAGTTAATATAATGTGCACACGCATTGCAATTAATTAAGATGCGCATCTCAGTATCTTACAAAGCATATAGGCCGATAGTTGTATAGTTAGTTTTATTTATTTCTAGACTCCATTCTGCTGGAGACTATATAGTTAAACAGCTCATGTACCATCCAATTAAGTAACATATCTTTAACAAATTTGTTATTAAATATAAGGTGATAATTAAGCTATCTTGTGAATTAAGGTTACTAACTAACAAAACAATATACTTTATCGTCATACGCGTTTCAATGACTTAAGTCGTCATCGTCAGTGACACTTATATAAATTTACAACTACTATTTTGACAATTTGTAGTTTTGAAACTGCCTAGTTTCATTACGTCAATTTGTAGTCAACGTAGTTATCAATTAGTTAGTATTGGTGTCACTGATGATGACGACATAAGTCATTGAAACGCGTATGATGATAAAGTATATTGTTTCGTTAGTTCGTGTGCAGTTATTTTTTTGTTTTTAACCTTAACTCGCAAGACAGCTTACTTATCACCTTATATTTAATAACAATTTGTTACTTAATTAGATGGTGCATGAGCTGTTTAACTATCTAGTCTCCATCAGAATGGAGTCTAGATATAAATAAAACTAACTATACAACTATCGGCCTATATGCTTTGTAAGATACTGTGATGCGTATCTTAATTACTTGCAATTCGTGTGCACATTATATTCTACCTCCAAAATAAAACATGATTCTGAAATTTTTGTTTACGAAATATTTAAAAACACTAGTGTAGAATTTTAACCATAAAAAATACAGGAAATAATTGAAGTTCTCTTTTAAAAATCTAAACGAAAAGAAATCACTCATGTAAAACCTGTGTCGTAAATTAATAATATATTCCCGTCAAATAAACGGAGTGAAACCTACAGATTCCTAAATGTTTGAATATTTTCCAAGTGGGCAAAAAACCGTTAATTTTCGAAACTATTATTTCTTCCTGTAAATGTAGTAATACAAAACATCTTATAAATATTCTAAAATATTTTTCCGCAATACGTTTTGTTAAATGTCTTCCCTTTTGTAAATGGCAAAACATAGTCATATTGGTTTATGAACAAGTTTAAACAATGAATGAAAATGAATACAAATAAATTTGTTATCGATTTAAATATAAATAAGTAATATAAAAAAATAATAATTCAATTCCTACTTGGACCAAGAAGGAAAAAATTTATTTTACTTCCTCTTTATTAAATAATTACAATTAAGATAAATATGTAGGGTAGATAAATGTAGCTAAATTATAATATTAAGTGGCAAAATATGAATCGAAGTTAATTATTAAAATTATTTAATTAAATTCAATAAATTAATTCTTATTCTAAAAATCTTTATTAACGTCACGTGTCATCCACTACAAGGTTAAAAGATGTATTTGAACTTGAGTGGATGAACAAAAAGTATTTTATTAACAATTGAAATTTCAAGCAAGATACACACGCACACACACCAACACGCGCGCGCGCTCTTGCAAACATTTTACAATTTTATTGCATTTTATACTTTAAAACTCTCGAAGTTAAATTACATAAGATGTTCAACTTTCATTTAGAAACATCAAGAGGAACTTTGAATTGTCTAATTTCTAACTAAAATAAATAAAACCTCTTAAAGCACAAAAACCTTTTATTTATGTCCTGATGTACATTTCTATTGCAAAGTAATCCCCTCCGAGGAAAAAACTACAAGACTGTCTCTACAAGTTAATCATGTAGTAATTTCCTCTGAAGATGATTCCTTTCTAATCGAAATGTACATCAGGACATAAATAAAATTTTCTGTGGTTTAAGAAGTTTGATTTATTTTAGCCTATTTGTTGAAGTAAGTAAAAAGACAGTGTCCGAAAAAGGTATCACATTTTTTTTTATAATTTACTGGCTCTTTGCATTC
The DNA here is from genome assembly GCA_036971475.1 of Prosapia bicincta. Lineage (NCBI taxonomy): Eukaryota > Metazoa > Arthropoda > Insecta > Hemiptera > Cercopidae > Prosapia > Prosapia bicincta. The sequence continues at coordinate 7,728,671 of JBAIZL010000007.1, read as the reverse complement.
TTACGTGATTTATAAATGTATATTTTCTCTATGGTATGTGTTTACCTGCCTATTTCTTTTGTAGATGACAATATTCATTCATTAGTTTTATTGCTAAAGCTTGGGTTTCTACCTTTGTAAATAATATTTTGTAGCACTAATTATTAATATTATCATTTAACTAATACAATGTATATTTCCTTAAATTTTAAATTTCTTTAAAGATTATTTTGCTTACCTTCTTCCCTTTTGCTTCATCTTCGTTCGATGTTACATCTAATGATTTGATAACTTTTAAAGCCTCTTTCAAGTTTGCAATTTTAGCTACTAACTCGTTTTCTTGTATCTTTCTGTTCATCCTCTTTTCGTTTTTTAAATTCTCTCTCTCTTCTTTCCTCTTTCCTAGGCAAAACATTTAAATCATTAAAAAAAAATTAATAATCCGCAACACCCTTAGTAATGGTCTTAACATGTGTAAGTTAATGTGGAACCTTGTCCGGCGATGGCCGCATATATTTATGAAATGATACTTCTCAAGAGAACTTGAATATCTCGCTTTAAATTATATCCATTAAAAGATCTTTGCATCAGAGGATAAAGTTCTTGACGAACTTTCAGAGAATTATTGTAGATTCAAGATTTCATTGTAAAGAATTCTACAAAATCTTTATCAAAATTACATTGTTTGAAATAAACATTTAACAACTGAACCTCTTTGATGACGGTATCCTACATGTCGAAATGCGTTAAAAATTCACACAATTTTTTAAAAAGAAAATTCTAATAATTATCTGCATTATATTTTATATATAATGTTTCAAAATATTCATAAATGTAAGACAATACAAAAAAGTAATTCAAACTATTATAAAAGTAATGACAAAATAGTACGAAAACAAGTAACACAAACAAAATATTTTAAAGTCAATTTATACTTAGGTCAACAAAGAAATATTTTATTTTAGGTTTTTATTTTGTATCATAATTACAATTAATTTAAATAAAGTAATATAAAGTAATGCGTTAAAACATCTGTTCTGCCACATAAGTTATAACATAAAACCAGCTGCTTTATCAAATCATATGTTATCACTCATTTAAGCAAAATTGGACGAAATAACTATATTGCCTACATTGCTCCTTTTGTGAAACGTTTTTCTCCCACATAAAACTAAAATAATTAATTAAATATAATTAGTGAATTTTTTTTTTGAAAAAAACTGTAATAACATTAACAGTCATTCACCTTGAGTGGATAAATAAAAAATATTTTATCACCGATTGCAAATTTAAGCAAAATATGTATATATATATATATATATAATATGGCGATATGTTTTCTTGTAATATATTTAATAAATTAAAAATATTTCAAAAGCAAGAATACTTTTAATACATATATTATTCAAAGCTTTTCTATTATTATTAGATAATTATTTTAGATATCTAAAGATAATTATTTTCCTGAAGATGCTGGTACTGTTTTATCGGCGAAAAGCTTTGAATAATATATGTATTAAAAGTATTCTTGTTTTCAAATACTTTTAATTAATTAATTATATATATATATATATATATATATATATATATATATATATATATATATATATATATATAATAATATAAATTAATATAAATATAATAAATAAATATAAATTAATAAATTGAATATAAATTGATAAATATTCTTTAATTTGAATAACCTATGTTGTTTTAGATTATTAAACAGGAAAACATATTTTATATGTATATATATATTAACATATTAAATATTTCTATAAATATAAATAAATATATATATAGGGATAATGTAAACTAATATGAGGAAATAAAAACAAAAATTTTGACTTATGTTGCATATGTTTGATTCTAAATAAAATAATGAAACAGAAAGCTTCACTTACGGCCAATGTTTGCAAAACATCCGAAAAGCATGATGACTGATTAATTTCCGATGCTGTTGCTGACGGAAAACTGTCTCCTACTGATGCGAAGCGTCCTGTAGGATCCCATTAGCTTATCTCGTCCTTACAGAGTTCAAAGTTGAACCAATCAGGGAGGCTTTGCCCACTCTTTACACGGGCCGCATCGTTCGCAATTAGCCAGGCCCAACGCGATTGGTCCGCGCTGCGTTTGTTGACTTGACACTGGGCTGAGTCACTCAAGCAAAGGTTGAAAAGACTTCACCGGTTTAATGACTACGGTGAAAATAATGACAGTGTAAAAAATACTCTTTTAAATAAATAAATCTTTCTTAATAAACCATCTTTACTTCTGTTAGGAATATTTGTATATATTCGAGTACATTTTTCTATCTCTCCTAACATTACAATATTTTCATTTGTTGACGCGTTCGTAACGATTCCATTTTTAGTACTCAAATATTATTCCTAAGAAATATATAGAAATAAATTTTTCTTTTATTTTTAATACATATTTTGAACAGGACAATTCGATACGTATCAATTGATCTGGTTTATAAGTTGAGGTTATAAAAAATAAATAGCTGCACAAGATATTAGAAACAATATACTTTATTGTCATATGGGTTTTGATAACTAAGCTGCAATTGTAAATTTGTAGTGGCGTCACTGATGAATCGAAATGCTTATGATAATAAAGTATATTGTGAGTTCATTTATTGTTATTTATTTAGAGTAACTCTGTAATTAATTTTCCTTAAAGTATGATTTTAAATTCACTTTTCGACTATTGTAGCCTAGTTGCGCTCAACCCTGTAGCACGTGCCAAACTCTCTGACTTTTGCTTAATCCGGGTTCAACAAAGACTGAAGTGTCTCTTTCTTTTGTATTAAGCTGTTACATTTTTTCCTGTTTCAAGAATCCAAAATCAGGTTCATCATTTCAATATAGTTCTTCTTCAAACTTTGATTTCTTTCCCTTAAGATGTATTTACCTTAACATCTTCTGTAACGTGACAGCTTCTAAATCTAACCTTTCTTCTCCTTGAAACTCCCAACAACTAGATGTATCTTACAGTAACTTTGTAGGAGATTTGTTTTTCTTACAAAGTTCACAATCTAAAACCATTTTTAATCTATTATTTAAATATCGAGTTAAATACGTCATTCGAATCCCAGTCTAAAACCCTCTCTCGATCCATCTCTCCAGCAGCGCAACATCTTCCTCTCTTCCTCCACCCTTGCGGTCTCCAGCATCAAATGTTTAAATGATGATAGTTCTTAAGATATGCGAAACGTGTATAACTTTATCACTACCCTTATTAAGCTAATATAGTATAATTCCTTAATTATTGCTACCGTTATATCTATTGTAGATATGTTTTAGGTAAAACTTGGGCGATGGAATTAATCAATTTTCCAGACTGCCTGGTAAGTCTTACAAGAGTAATGGAGTAATTAGGCGAGTGCCCACTGTATGGCCCCGGAACTGGTAGGCAACTCAAGAGGCATCCACGCAATTCATCCTCCCTTTCTATGATTAAACGTCTCGTAGGATAAACTTATTCCTCTTTATTCACTATACTCCAGCTTTATATAATCCTATCTTATCTGCATTCGGAAACCACGTGGCCTTGACCAACAAGGTACCTTGCCTTATTCACTCCAAGCAACTAATATTAATAAACTCTCACAAATGGTTTCCCCATGATCTATAGTAAGATTCTACCCGATAGATTCCTTTACTTGTCAGCTTTCTTCACCCCTATATTACTATTGTTTTCGTTTTACTAATCTCTGTCTCTAATAACAAGAGAAAGAGCTCTTTAGCTTGGTACATGGACAAACACACATCCGTTCTCTGGCTACAGAGACATTAGTAGTGTCTCGCTCGAGTCAGCTACGACCCTAGGGGCCACCATACCAGGTTTTTATATTACAAAGACACGTATTGATATTTTAGAATTCTTTTTCCTTTTAATATTTAGTAAGTAAAATAATAAGCCTAAACACTTTTATAAAATGAAAAAACAAACTAACCTCGTATTAACTCATTGGAATATATATATATATA
>JBAIZL010000007.1:7714697-7719697 GCA_036971475.1 Prosapia bicincta | reverse complement strand
TCTCTGCCACATCACAAATTCCATCACCTTTGTGATACCTCTGTCACCCCTCACGACCCATTGCCTTTATATCTCTGCCACCTAACACGTCGCATCGCCTCTGTGATACCTCTGGCACCTCAAACGACCCATTGCCTTTATATCTCTGCCACATCACACATTCCATCACCTTTGTGATACCTCTGTCACCCCTCACGACCCATTGCCTTTATATCTCTGCCACCTAACACGTCGCATCGCCTCTGTGTTACCTCTGTCACCTCACACAACCCATCGCCTCTATATCTCTGCCACATCACACATTCCATCACCTTTGTGATACCTGTCACCCCTCACGACCCATTGCCTTTATATCTCTGCCACCTAACACGTCGCATCGCCTCTGTGATACCTCTGGCACCTCAAACGACCCATTGCCTCTATATCTCTACCACATCACAATTCCCGTCACCTCTATATCTCTGCCACACAAAACTTCTTATCACCTCTATAAAATCTCTCCCACGTCAAGCTTCCTATTGCTTAAGTGATATCTCTGCCACCCCTTACGACCTTATGACCTCTGCCACCCCTTTGAGATATATATGACACCTCACAAACCCCATCGCCTCAGTGAAACACACATCGGCGACTTTACACACCCAATCGTCTCTAGATTTCTGCCCCTCAGATGACCCAGAGTTTCTATATATCTATCACATCATACGTCCCCACACCTCAGTGATATCTCTGCCCCCTAATAAGACCAATCCCTCTATGATATCTCTGCGCCCTCTTATGTACCATGGCCTCTGCTCTCTCCCACGCCTCTTCGTCTCTATATTTCTGTCACCTAACACGACCCATCGTCTTTATATCTCATCGCCTCTGTGTTATCCCTGCTCACACACACTTCCCATCGTCTCTGTGATATTTCTCCCACCTCAAGCCTCCTATTGCCTAAGTAATATCTCTGCCACCCCTCACGACCATTCCCCTTTGTGATATATATGCCACCTCAAAAGTCCCATCACCTCAGTGATATTTCTGCCACCCAACAAGACCAATCCCTCTATGATATCTCTGCACCCTCCCACGTCCCATCGCCTTTATATCTCTGTCACATCATTCGTGCCACCGCCTTAGTGATACATCTGCCATCCCATACGACCAATTTGTCTATGATATCTCTGCCCCCTCACGTCCCATCTACGTCCCATCGCTTCTGCCATATCTCTTCAACCTTATTTGACGCATCACCTCTGTATCTGTGCCACATCACACTTTCCATCCCCTCTGTAACTTCTCTGACACCTCATCTAATCGCCTCTATATTTTTGTTATATAATATGTTCCATCACCTCAGTGATATCTCTGCGCCATTACACGTTCCATCTTCTTCTTATTTTTGTCACCTAAAAATGCCCATCGCCTCTATATCTCTGTCCCATCGCCTTAGTGATATCTCTGCGCCATTACACGACCCATCTTCTCTATATTTCTGTTATATAACAAGATCCATCATCTCTATATCTCTGTCCCATCGCCTTAGTGGTATCTCTGCGCCATTACAAGTCCAATCTTCTCTATATTTATGTCACCTAACATAACCCATCGCCTCTGTATCTCTGTCCCAACGCCTTAGTGATATCTCTGCATCATTACACGTCCCATCTTCTCTATATTTCTGTTATATAACAAGACCCGTCACCTCTATATCTTTGTCCCATCGCCTCAGTGATATCTCTGCGCCATTACACGACCCATCTCTATATTTCTGTTATATAACAAGATCCATCACCTCTATATCTCTGTCCCATCGCCTTAGTGGTATCTCTGCGCCATTACAAGTCCAATCTTCTCTATATTTATGTCACCTAACATAACCCATCGCCTCTGTATCTCTGTCCCACCGCCTTAGTGATATCTCTGCATCATTACACGTCCCATCTTCTCTATATTTCTGTTATATAACAAGACCCGTCACCTCTATATCTTTGTCCCATCGCCTTAGTGTAATCTCTGCGCCATTACACGACCCATCTTCTCTATATTTCTGTTATATAACAAGACCCGTCACCTCTATATCTTTGTCCCATCGCCTTAGTGGTATCTCTGCGCCATTACAAGTCCAATCTTCTCTATATTTATGTCACCTAACATAACCCATCGCCTCTGTATCTCTGTCCCACCGCCTTAGTGATATCTCTGCATCATTACACGTCCCATCTTCTCTATATTTCTGTTATATAACAAGACCCGTCACCTCTATATCTTTGTCCCATCGCCTTAGTGGTATCTCTGCGCCATTACAAGTCCAATCTTCTCTATATTTATGTCACCTAACATAACCCATCGCCTCTGTATCTCTGTCCCAACGCCTTAGTGATATCTCTGCATCATTACACGTCCCATCTTCTCTATATTTCTGTTATATAACAAGACCCGTCACCTCTATATCTTTGTCCCATCGCCTCAGTGATATCTCTGCGCCATTACACGACCCATCTCTATATTTCTGTTATATAACAAGACCCGTCACCTCTATATCTCTGTCCCACCGCCTTAGTGACATCTCTGTGGCATTACAAGTCCAATCTTCTCTATATTTATGTCACCTAACATAACCCATCGCCTCTGTATCTCTGTCCCACTGCCTTAGTGATATCTCTGCATCATTACACGTCCCATCTTCTCTATATTTCTGTTATATAACAAGACCCGTCACCTCTATATCTTTGTCCCATCGCCTTAGTGTAATCTCTGCGCCATTACACGACCCATCTTCTCTATATTTCTGTTATATAACAAGACCCATCACCTCTATATCTTTGTCCCATCGCCTCAGTAACATCTCTGTGGCATTACACGTATCATCTTCTCTATATTTATGTCACCTAACATAACCCATCGCCTCTGTATCTCTGTCCCACCGCCTTAGTGATATCTCTGCATCATTACACGTCCCATCTTCTCTATATTTCTGTTATATAACAAGACCCGTCACCTCTATATCTTTGTCCCATCGCCTTAGTGATATCTCTGCGCCATTACACGACCCATCTTCTCTATATTTCTGTTATATAACAAGACCCGTCACCTCTATATCTTTGTCCCATTGCCTCAGTGATATCTCTGCGCCATTACACGACCCATCTTCTCTATATTTCTGTTATATAACAAGACCCGTCACCTCTATATCTTTGTCCCATCGCCTTAGTGATATCTCTGCGCCATTACACGACCCATCTTCTCTATATTTCTGTTATATAACAAGACCCGTCACCTCTATATCTTTGTCCCATCGCCTTAGTGATATCTCTGCGCCATTACACGACCCATCTTCTCTATATTTCTGTTATATAACAAGACCCATCACCTCTATATCTTTGTCCCATCGCCTTAGTGATATCTCTGCGCCATTACACGACCCATCTTCTCTATATTTCTGTTATATAACAAGACCCGTCACCTCTATATCTTTGTCCCATCGCCTTAGTGATATCTCTGCGCCATTACACGACCCATCTTCTCTATATTTCTGTTATATAACAAGACCCATCACCTCTATATCTTTGTCCCATCGCCTTAGTGATATCTCTGCGCCATTACACGACCCATCTTCTCTATATTTCTGTTATATAACAAGACCCGTCACCTCTATATCTTTGTCCCATCGCCTTAGTGATATCTCTGCGCCATTACACGACCCATCTTCTCTATATTTCTGTTATATAACAAGACCCATCACCTCTATATCTTTGTCCCATCGCTTTAGTGATATCTCTGCGCCATTACACGACCCATCTTCTCTATATTTCTGTTATATAACAAGACCCGTCACCTCTATATCTTTGTCCCATCGCCTTAGTGATATCTCTGCGCCATTACACGACCCATCTTCTCTATATTTCTGTTATATAACAAGACCCGTCACCTCTATATCTTTGTCCCATCGCCTTAGTGATATCTCTGCGCCATTACACGACCCATCTTCTCTATATTTCTGTTATATAATAAGACCCGTCACCTCTATATCTTTGTCCCATCGCCTCAGTGATATCTCTGCGCCATTACACGACCCATCTTCTCTATATTTCTGTCACCTAACAAGACCCATAGCCTGTACATCTCTGTCTCATCGCCTCATTGATATTTCTGAGCCATTACACGTCCCATTTTCTTTATGTTTCTGTCTCCTAACAAGACCCATCGCCTCTATATCTCGGTCCCATCGCCTCAGTGATATCTCTGCGTAATTATACGTTCCATCTTCTCTATTTTTCTGTCATCTAACATAACCCATCCCCTCTAAATCTCTGACAAATCATACGTTCCATCACCTCTATAATATCACTGCGCCCTCACACATTGCGTCGCCTCTATATTTCGAGCACCTAACACGATCTCTATATTTCTGTCCCCAGAAATAATGCATTAATATTTCAAAAAACAGTATTAACATCAAGTGTCATCCACTACGAGTTTTAAAAATTGTATTAGAATCTGAGTGGATGAATAAAGAGTATTTTATTAATGATTGGTAATTTGAACAAGATATATAAATATATATAGCCTAGGGAGAGTGTAAACTATAAGTAGGAATTGAAAAATAATCAATAAGATTAACCTTTTTATTTGCTGTCTTCTTTTCAGTCCCCAGCCTTAAACCGTCGCAACTATTGTTCACTGTTGGTTTTGCCTACAAACACATATTTTAAGAATTATATTAAGATATGTTTTAGTTGTTAATAACATACGTACTCAAGTAAAAGTGACAGTAAAGAATAGATTAACATATTTTCTTACTATAACTATATTGGTAACGAATACAAGCTCTAGGAACACATTTAGCTTGTAATGTTTCTTTACACACTGAGCAGTATCTTTGATGTTGTTTGTTGAATGTATATTCAAATGTGGCAGGCGATCCACAGGAGTCTTTCTTATTTGTTTATCTTTAGTGTCAATTATTTTACGAACCTAATTTTACCTAAATTCCTTAACAAGTCTGGAAGTTT
>JBAIZL010000007.1:7599697-7712197 GCA_036971475.1 Prosapia bicincta | reverse complement strand
TCACGTCCCTAATGCAGTCATTTTAAAATAATTGTTAAAATAAAAAAACTGAAAGAGAAGAATTCTTCACTTGCCTTGACTTTCAAGATGGAAGCTCCGCCCAAACTCATGATGACCGGATTTCCCAACACAAACTCTAAGCAAACGTAATTTTCCACTGTCTCCGTTCACAGTTACACGTCTATATCTATGGTCAAGTGACAAGTTAATGAACCAAGGCGTTATTAGTTAGTAGGAGCAGGGGTTGAAATTCGTTGAAACCGGTTTCTGACGAGCTGCCAAAAATATCTCCTCAAAAAGTGGTGGTGTGAAAATAAATCTATCTTTTCTTTATAAATTTAATATTATGAAACTAATTTTAAATGAATAATTTTATAGCACACTAACTAAAAAAAATATAGTGTAAGAATAGCGTAAACGCGTAATTTTATTGTACACTAAGCGAGAGAACTGGTATTTTAAATCGATTTAAAAATTTGAATTGACTATTCGACTTAGAGAAAATCAGATATCTTCTCTTATATTGATGAAAAGGTTCGACCATATTAGTTTATAAATATTATAGATGTTGAAGTTTTTGTATATATATATATATATATATATATATATATATATATATATTTATATATATATATATATATACAAAATATGGTGATACGTTTTCATCTAATGTAGTTCATGAATAAAAATATTTCAAATACAAGAATGGTTTTAATTTATATATTATTCATAGCTTTTCCCCAATGAAAATAGCTATAAGCATTTTCAGGAAAAACAAAATTTTTCAAAAATTATATCATATATACTACAATTCAACCATATGTTATTTTATTATGGAAAAGCTTTGAATAATATATACATTAAAACTATTCTTGTATTTCAAATATTTCTAATCATTAAATATATATATTTATGTGTGTGTGTGTATATATATATATATATATATATATATATATATATATATATATATATTTATTTATGTGTGTGTGTGTATATATATATATATATATATATTTATATATATGCAATATTGGACTATTCATTTCTGATGATGTTGGAATTGTTTCCCATCGAAAAGCTTTGAATAATTAAAATTAGTAATTAATTCTTGTATTTGAATATCCGCAGTTGTATTGATTACTATACAATAAAACATACTATATATATATATATATATATATATATATATATATATTTATATATAATATCAAATGTGTTTTCCTGTTAGAATATTTTTAAGATTAAATAATATACACTAATACAGGAATATTTAATTTATTGAATAATACATTCAAAGCTTTTCGTTGGTTGACATTACCTCAGGATGTTGGTAATGTCAACCAACGAAAAGCTTTGAATGTATTATTCAATAAATTAAATATTCCTGTATTAGTGTATATTATTTAATTTATATATATATATATATATATATATATATATATATATATATGTGTGTGTGTGTGTGTATATACAAGTAATATTAAAAAAATCTAAGCCAATTCCTTCCTAGGTCAAGAAAGAAAAATTTTATTTACTTTTTATTAAATAATTACAATTAATATAAATATGTATATACATCTCACAGAAATACAAACTTAAGTGGCAAAACAGTTGGCAAAATTAATTATTAAAATAATTCAATAAAATTTAAATGATTTTATTAGAATAATACAGTATTAGAAAAAGCTCTAATAACATCATGTGTCATCCACTACAAGTTTAAAAAAATGTATTTGAACTTGAGTGTCAATAAAAAGTATTTTATTAACGATTGAAAATTTAAAAAAGATATATAAATATGTAGAGGGAGAGTGTGAACTAATAGAAGGTAATTAATGAAGAACACCCAAGTGGTCAAGCTTAAGCTGTGTACATTAAAATATTGATACATCGTAGGATAAAGTTTTTCAAATGACTCTTATATAATAATAAATACACCTACTTACTTACTAGCCAACGCATACCCTTGGCTGTTGAGCCATTTGGTGACGCGCTGACCAGTAAAGACGAGCTGCCCGCTATTCTTCTTCTTCTTCTTGAATGGAATGGTCAAGTGGCGGGCATGTAGCGAGATGTTCTGCGTCTATTGTAGAGTAGCCATACAGTTGACAATGTGGCGTTGGGAGAACTTTGATGCGATTTAGATGGGCTGCCAGGTAATCATGGCCTGTTTTCATGCGGAATGCAGCAACAGCAACAGCTCGCGGAAGATCGTCTCTAACAGGTCCAGCGGTAACAAGGCTTTCCCATCCTTTACCAGCTGCCTCTTGAGTTAGATGCTGTCGGACCCACTTCTCTGTTGCAGCACTTATTTGCAGTTTGGAAGATTTTAGAGATGGTTGGCACTCAGGTTGCATGATAATAATAAATACACAAAAACCTCTTAACAAACTTTCTTTATATTACCCTTATGTACATTTCAGTTACCAAGTAACCATCCTCAGAGGGAAAATGTACAAAGACTGGTGTATAAAGTCTTTGTATGTTATCCCTCTGAGGATGGTTACTTGGTAACTGAAATGTTCATAAGGGTAAAATAAAGAAGGTTTGTGTTCAAGTGGTTTTTATATATTTATTACTAAATTCAACCACAGTATTTCCTAATAAATAGCGACTCTTATATACTCATGTTTTTGTAAAATTGTAGTTCGTGAAAATAAAAAACTATAATTTGTTTTGTTATTATTTTTGAAAGTTTTCAATATGATTTATAAAATAATTACAACCTCCAGTAGACGTGTCTAATTTTATATTCATTGAATACTATTTAATTTGGAGTGGGAATAAATTCTCAGCTTGGACTACAGTTAAAATTTAATGTTTAAAAGTTTGCTTGATGGGTGGAATAACCTCCTCTACGATCTCAATAAACCCTGTATTTCCGACTACCATTGAGGTACATGTTTATATTTGTATAAACTACCGTTTAGATAAATACGCTGACTGGCCTATATCTCCTGGATTACGTCACATCCTATGCAGCTAACGCGTTTCAGATAACTTCCTTCTTTTAGGGTTAACTGTGACTCAAATATAGTAACGTATACGTAGAGTTGTGATGTATAGATCCACTCAGAACGCGTGGAATGCAATGAGTGAATAGTAAACCCAACACAGATGGCTAAAATTGCAGTAGAGAATTATTAATGTATTAATCTCTTACCAGTGTTGGGCAAATATATTCTATTCTATATCTTACCGTTATTTTTTATACAAAGAATATAATATTGTAGAAGTATTGGATGGAAGAAATACAAAATTATAATATATATTCAGTCAAATACAGCCTAAATAATGAAATACTGGAAGAAATATTATTTGTATAGTTGAATTATTTTACATATAATTAATTAATTTTAAATAAAAATTATTAAAATATTTTACTCTTTGTTTTATAAAATATTTGAAATTTGAGAAATTTGCTTTATAAAATAATATCTGCTTTATAATTTTTTAATAGTAAAATATTTAGGTTTTTACCTTTATAAAATTATAATTTTTATTCGTCGCAAGTATTTTATGCAGAATCGATTTTTTTACTCGGGTCTGGGGCCCCAGAACCCTCCCAACCCTCGTGGCAGCCTACCTCTAGCGACTTGCCTTCATCTTACATGCGCAAGGGGTTAGTATCGCTACCGCGAGTGAAGGAAATGGGATTGATTGCCCACGTACCAAGCTGATAAGCTCTTTTCACCTTATGCTTAGCGGTAATATTGTTTTTTTTTAACACGGGCTGAGTTCCCAGAAACCCTCCCCCCCAGCCGTTGTCAATTTGATCACTATTTACACAACCGATTCATAGAGGTTTGCTTCCCCCTTTTTTTTACCCGGGTCTGAGCACCCAAAACCCGCCCAGCCCTCGTAGCAGCCAACCTCTAGCGAGCTACATCCGTCTCACATGCCCATGCGGTTAGTATCCTTACCGCGAGTGAAGGAAACGGGATTGATTGCCCATATACCAAGCTCATAAGCTCTTTCCATGGAGAATCAGGAGATAGTGAAATGAGACAGTATGGTAAGTGTCGCGCTAAGAACGGGATGAAAAAACCTGGCAAAAAAAAACCCTGCCAGGAAAAATCCTGCGACAGATCATGCAGGAACCCTGGGGGCTTGGATCACCTTATGCTATGGAATGAGGAGAGGTATTACCTTTGCAAATACCTTGTTAGTGAGTCTATGGCAGGAATGACATGCACCTCTTCTTCTGCTGCCTACTCGAAACTGAAAAAGCATGCAATCAAATGAGTACTTCCGTTGGGGCTAAGCTGCGTCCCTGGAGATGTGCCCCTGCATCACCTAGAACATAACTGTGAAGCAGAATTTATTAGTATGTATATTTTATTTTTGGTTTTATGGTGTGAGCTAGGCGGTCAGGACAGCGGCCGTCTGTGTGTTTCGTGGGTGGAGTCATATCTAGCAAGTGAGGAAATGAGTTTGGATGTTGTATGTGCGTGAGCCTGTTTGTAGAACTTTGTTGCTAAGTGTCGGAGGTGTTGTTTGATGAAAGGCACTTTCAAGTCAGTGTGAAGCAGTTTTAATCTTGTACATCTAGGTGCCTTCGTGATTATTCGCAAAACCTTGTTTTGGAATAACTGTAGTCTGCGTGTGCGTGTGTTACCTGTATGGCCCCAGACGGGTGAAGCGTAAGTGAGTACGCTGCGCAACATAGATACGTATATAGTAGTGGCCGCCCATAGTGAAAGTGGGCTTGTTCTGTTAAGCATAGGATATAGTTGTGTTAATCTAATTGTTGCTTTTTTTAACGTGCTGGTAATGTGAGGGTTCCAAGTCAGGCCTCTGTTGAGTACACTTCCAGATATTTGACCTGGTTCCCTCAGTGAATATCCTCGCCTAATAGTTTTAGTGGTGTGTTGAGTTGGTGTGTCCTACGTTTGGAGAGAAGCAGAGCCTGGCACTTGGCCACGTTCACCCTAACTCTCCAGTAGCTCAGCCATGATTCTAGTACTGTAAGGTGGACCTGTAAATATAAGTGTATTAGATTTGGTTTCCATGACTGAGCGGATAACGCGATGTCATCTGCAAATATGGCCACTTGTGTGTTGAGTGTTGTTGGTATATCGTTGATGTAGCTGTTGAACAATACGGGCCCAATAATTGAGCCCTGAGGGACTCCGGCCCGTATAATCCGTAGTGTAGATTGAGCTTGATCTACATCAACCCTAAACTTACGGTTGGACAGGTATGAGCTAACTAGGTGTATGAGCCCGTCTGGAAAGCCATAGTGACGTAGTTTCACTAAGAGCCCGTTGTGCCAGACCCGGTCAAAGGCCTTTTCAATGTCCAGGAAAACTACCCCAGTCGAGCAGTAATTGTTGAAACCCTTGGTTGCATGCTCCACCACTCTCATCAGCTGATGCGTAGCCGAGTGTTTTGTCCTAAAGCCTCAGTATGTTGTGTGTGTGGATATGCTTGTTGATACGTTTGAGCAAAATTTTTTCAAATACCTTGCCCATCGTATTCAACAAGCTTATCGGTCTGTATGAATCAGGTTTGCTGTGGTCTTTTCCCGGTTTGGGGAAGACCAAGATCTTGGCCTCCTTCCAAGCGTCTGGGAAGTGTTGTGTCCGGAGTATAGCATTATAGATGTTTGACAGATAAATGATCGCTTTCTCCGTGAGGTTTTTTAGCGTTGTGTTGATGATGGTGTCTGGTCCAGGAGCTTTCCTGGAGTTTGTTTGTGAGATCGCCCACTTTATCTCTGTGATTGTAGTGTCAGTGTTTTGCTCTAATGTAGGGCAGTAGGCAAACTGTGCTGTTTCTAAGTCTACTTTAACTGTAACGGCTGCATCAGCTGGTTGGTCGTTTGGTTGGAACGTGCTCTCAAGCGTGTCAGCAAACAAGTTAACTTTGTCGCCCGGGTCGCCCACCCGCCCATTCGGGGCGATGAGTGGGGGATAGCGCAGCGGTTCTCGCGTGAAGTGTTTGACCATCGGCCAGATGGGTGTATCTGTTGTGTTTAAGGTCGCCAATTCCTCTTGGAGACCATCGACTTTGTACTGAATTAGTTCCCGCCTAATTTGGCTCTTAAGGCGATTAAGTGTTGTGTGTGGAACGCACCTGTTTACGCCGTGTTGCAATGCCCGCCGGATCCTATTTCGCCGGGTGATTAGCTGTAGTATGTGCCTTGGTATCTGTAGATAGTGTCTGGGCTGACATTTAACTGGTACCGCGTTAGTAATCGCAGTACGTATTGCCATCGTAAGGCTACCGACGACTTTGTCTATGTCCAGTGGGGAGTCGACATTTAGGATGGCAGGTAGAGTGCTGTCCAGCTGGGACTGGAATAACTCCCAGTCAGCCAGTCTGTAGTTCAGCACCTTCCTTAGGTCTTTCCGAGCAGGGCTTCCAGAAACCGCCATTATCACGGGGTAGTAATCTGAATTCAGATCTCTATCGACGTGAAGTTGCAGTGACACTAGCAGACCTTTCGCAATAGCTATATCCAAAATGTCTTCCGTGTGGTAAGTGCTGTGGTGTGTTGGTTCAGGAGGGGCCAGCAGTATAGCTGTTGTGTTTTGTAAGAAGGTTTGGAGTTGCCGGCCTCCTGTGTTTGTAGACTTACAGCCCTAGCATGTGTGTTTAGAATTAAGGTCCCCGGCGATTATTACCCTACTGGAGGTCTGTAGAAGGACTTGTAAATCGCGAGTGTAATCAACAGAACCCGGGGGTTTGTACGCTGATACAAGTTTTGTTGTGCTGCCGTTGAGCTCAAGCCTAATAGCTGTTGCTTTAACGCATGGGAGTGCGGGAAAAAACAATTCAAAATGTTTAATGCGTTTATCTATTATTATAGCCGTACCGCCGCGGCTTCTAGTTGTCCTGTCAGTGCGGTAAACTTTATAGTTTGGCATTGATAATTTATCTTGGGGGTTTAGGTGTGTTTCTGTAATAAGCGCTAGTTTATAGTTGTTTCTTTGCATATATCGAAGAAGCTCTAGTTTTTTATATTTAACACCGTTGGCATTCCGTAGTAGGACCGGTAACCTATCCATGGTTGATAGAAGAGACGTACTGTATGAAGGAAGTCAGGAATTCTGAGAAGGTTTTGGGAGGTGAGGATAAGGTCTTAACAATGAAAAGACCCAGTCTGCCCGTGAAGGCTTCCCAGGTCAGAGCAGAGTCAACAACTCTTAGGAGCGGTTCAAAGGTTCCTTTCGCCCAGTCTATAGGAGCGAACGAGGTAGGTGTGGTCAGGGGTGGGTTAACGGGTGCTGCAGGAGCCACATGGGGCTCTGGCTGGGGTTGGGGAACCGTCCTGGCCTTTGGGGGCTTGGGGCGTTTATCCTCTCGTTCCTTTTGCGGGGGATTAACCCTGGCTTTAGGAACGGGGGGTGCGTTGACGATCCTGCCTTAGGGCCAGAAATGGTATTGGGTGTCAGTAAGTTAAGTGTAGGCGTTAGGGCCGGTTTAGGGGAATTAATGGTAGGAGGTGGCATTTGCACCGGCTTCCCAGAGGTAGCCGAAGCAGATGCTTGGGCGTAGGAAATGTTCGGTGTTGTGTACCGAAGAGCAGGCACCTGTGTTTTTGTTTTGGCTGAAGGGGCCGGTTTTGGGGTTTTATCCCCATTGACCTTCTTCTTTGCCTGGGCCTTGGATTTGGCGGCCTGCTTGTAAATGGCGCAGCCTCGATAGTTCGCGGTGTGGTTAGCCCCGCAGAGGATACACTTGAAGTGGCCTCGATCCTTTGTGCAGGTCTTGGAATCGTGGCCCTCGCCACATTTAACGCACCGAGGAGTAGCCTTACAACAGCTTGTTGTATGACCTATCCTCTGGCAGCTGAAGCATTGCACAGGACCTGTGGGCTGCCTGTAAGCTTCCACTCGTACCCGCATGAAACAAATACTGCTCAGCGCCATTGCTTCACGACGCTAGCCTCTTTTTCGGACGCTAGCTCCACAAGGAACATGGGCAGAGGCTCCTTGGTAAAATGTCCCTTCATTTGGGACACTTTGAGGACCTCCATACACCTGCTTTTAAGGTCGTTTCCGACCTCCGCTGTTTCGGTGGATTCATTCACCCCTCGAACTACTACTTTAAATGTCCGCGCATTTTCGAGGCGGAATACGTGGTGGGGCACACCTTTTTCCCCAAGGTACCTCTGGAGGTTAACGTAGTCTTCGTAGGTGCTGGTTTTGAGCTTCACTCCATCCTTCACCTTCGTTGCCAAATAAAAGTAAGGGTTGTATTTGGACTTGGATTCCTTACTAATGTCAATTAAGCGGTGGTGATCTGGGTAGATCGTGATTGCAGGGATTTTGACCGCTGCCCCGGTAGATTTTATGTTTTCAGCTGAGTCGGTCATAGGCGAGTCCGTGACATTTTGGTTTGCTTTCCCTTTCAGATTCAGTACGCTGCTGTCACCTATCAGCCATGTATTCAACTAATTTCTCATTACAAAAGCTCTGTATAATTGCATTGATTCTCAATACAGTACTATTGTCATTTTAGTGGGATTTGTCAATACGTGGGTAGTTGTAAAAACATTGCTAAACACAATTTCTAATAAAAATAATTCTTGCATCCTAATGTTTTTAATTTAATGCATGATTAACAATTTACTTTGAGTAAGTCTCCTTTAAATTGTCTCTTTTAAACCTAATTAATACGCTTTCACAAACTAAAATTCAAGAAATCTAGTAATTTCAAAGCCTATGATACACCAGGAGCGGATTCAGCTAGGAAGAGCTAGCCTTATGGGGCTCAGCTTCAAAATATGAAGACCTCAGGCTAAACGTCAGGAGAAGGTATTTTTAAATCCTACTTATTCTATGAAAAAAAGCACATAAACAAGTTATGAAGAATGGTTTTTCAGACCTATATTTGTTTTTTTGTTACGCGATATGTCCTTGCATGTTTCCTATTATTTATTAATGACACTATAGTGTTTAATAGAATAAATAGAAGTAGGTCTATTACTGCCAATTTCCCAGCACCACATCTAACTGCTCCAAAGTACAAGGTTTAATGACGGGATCAAAAAGGGAAGACTGAGAACCTAAGTAATGATGTTTCTTTCTCTGCTAAGAATTGTAACCTTGGCACTAAAATTAAAACTTTTAAATTAAGTATTTTGCATCGAAAAAACATCTAATTATCAAGAGTAGGGCAACCGTATCAGACTGCTAAATGCAGTGTTTCTATATTGAGAGGACTGTTTTGAGGAAACGTAAATGAGATAAGGATGACGTAAGAGCTATTGCCAAGTTTTCCTATTATTCATTTAATCGTAATATTAAGTAAATGCCAATGATGTCATTGACTAATTTTACAAAAATTGAAGACATTTAAGCTTTGTAGAATAATTTTGATTTAAATAATTATAGGTTTATTATTTTAAAAATCATTTTCAAAACTGTAATAACCAGGGCTATATAAATGTTTGTTAAACAATAAAAAATAGCAAATTTTCATGATAAAATTTTCTCCCTTATTTTTTGTTTATTTTTAAAATATTTTGCAGCTCCTTCCCTCAAGAAAATCTAGCCTGTTAAACACTATACGTTATAAGTATTACTACTGTATTACGACCAAACGAGAAATTTACCGTATTCATTTTATTATAAACGAACTTTAAGCATTTAGATATTACAAAAATTAGACTCCTAACGATATTGTTTTTTGTTTTTGTTACACATACTATTGCCAGTAAAATTTTATTATTACAGTTTGTAACATCATTTCAAACATATTTTAAAGTTAAATAATTGCAGGTAAAATAATTTCACTATGAAACATTATTAAAATACCTATATCATTATATTAAAACGTTTATTATTTTTTGAAGGCCTAAATGTTTTCAAATATATATTATTTTCCCTCAAAATATTTTAAACCTATTCAAACACATAGATGTTTTAATTTTCATGTTTTATTGTGATGGTGGCAACACTGATGGTAATCGTGGAAAGGCGTATAGTTGTTATATGTCGTTGATGTTGTGATATAATTAAAGTTTCATTTGTATGCATTATTTCAGTCTTTTTATTTTATAAATGTCAGTTAAGCTAGGAATTCGTAGTTCTACCGACATATGTGCAGACTGTGGATCCTTAGGTAATTATCTGTAAATGTTTTTCATTTTGCTTATAGTAACATAACCTCTAAGCTATTTATAATACCTGAAGGTTTAAGATAAATTAAGGAAGCCATTATAATAACTCAAAACGTTTTGTTTTAAACGTCAAATATGAAATAGCTGTATTCGAAGTTGACTGTTTATTCTTTAGCTCAGATTTTTGTACAGGAAAAGCTATAAGTAAGCCCAAATGTGTTAATTGTGTAGGTTATAAATCAGGAAAGTTTACAGGTAGTTAATATTTCATTACTTTTTGTGTATGATAAAAATGAATCCATCCTAAAATTATTTATTGCTACAAATATTTCTAAATGAAAGCTATTTAGTGATACTTAGACGTTTATAGAATAGTAGGTTTAAGGTACTTTGTATTACAGCAGCCAGTTTGTGCAAAGATAGTTCGAGGTTTTGTTGTATATGCAGGTATTTTTCTTAATGACATTGTTACTCCATTATAGGTATGAGGACTAATTCTTGTAAAAGTCAGATTTTTGTTGTTATTCTTTTCAAATATGTGACTCAAAAATACATTCTGAACAAGAGACAAATGGTTAAACTTACTGTCGCAAATCACAGTTGGTGATAACCAAACTTATTCTAACCTGACACTTAGACAATATCTTAGTTTACTATCAATTTTTAAAGTAGAAAATAGTCATGGTAGAAAAGTTATTTCTTATAATAAAATTAATAGAGTTTACAATGAATTTTTCACCTTAACATTATAAGAATAGTTTAAAAAACAAAATTTGTAATTTTAAGTATAAAAATGAATTACTTTTTATAATTGTATAGCATGTATGGTGCCATCTTTAGTTTTATAAATATCCAAACTGGAAAAATTCTATTAATGCCCAGAAACAGATAGTTTTATATATTTAAAAAAAATAAAACCTTTTAAACTCAGAAAGGTTTTATCTAAATTCTCATGTAGATTTCGATTAAAAGGAATCATATTCAGAGGAAATTATGAAAAGAATAACTTAAAGTAGGAATAGTTATCAAAATTTGAAACAAAAAAAGGAAATTACAACCAGAAGTTGAAAATCACCTTTTTAAATAAAATGCAACACTATTTTATATTAAATAAAAGACTATGTATCAATTTTGCAATACAGCATGAACATAACGTTAGAAAAAATTGTTTTCCCGTGTAATTGTACATAAATAGGGAAAATAGAGCCCACTCTTTCATTTTTTTCATTTAACATACTGGTTACCTTTACTTAAAAAAAAGCCATTTTTCCTGGTAACACAAATTTGTCTATTCTGATTTTGTTTGTTCTCATAAATGACAAGAAATGAATGAAGTAGGCCCTATTCCAAATTCTATATTAATGTATTTTTATTATTGTTATGTTGGTCATAGAACGTAATTTGTATGGATTGGCAAGCATAGGCGCTCCCAAAAATAAATATAGATCTTGTGTATTTATACTCATTGTTGATGATAACTTTAAAATATAGTATTATTAAAAAAATTATATAAAAAATTGATTGTACTCATTTTATTTAGGCATTAACCTTAAGCAGGAAATTACATTTATACAGGGCAAATTGGCACAGAACCTAAAATATTCATGATGCAGTTTGTCTGTGAACATATTAAATGATAAATAAACATAGCAATGCTTTGAAAGAAAGTTAGGGATAGAGAAATATTTTGCCTTAATTTCAGCTCCCCTGTTAATATGAAGCTATTTTAAGTCTTAGATTATAAAATATTATCATAAGGGTTTTGGTTTGAAAAATTGATAAAAACAAGTTTCAGAATGCACAATCAATTTGAAAAACTATTAAACTTGTTAACATATTAAAACAAATAAAAACATTCACAGAACTCACAAATTAATCATTTATTGACTCATACACATTTCAATGACAAAGTCATCATCATTAGTGAGTGTTACTATTACAAACTCTAACTCACAACTAGGGTGAAAGTAAGATGACACTTCCAATATTTATACAGAAGGCGACGCCCACCTGTTGACGACAGTTATTAACCCTACTTTAAACATGATACATCAAATAGAAATTTTATACCTAACTCAATAATTACAATAAAAATTTTAACCATACAACATAATCACATATAAACAAAATAGGTAATTAATATTTGAGTTTATTATTATTTCAAGATTTTAACCAAAAGGTTACATTCAAATTTTCTTGTGTGACACACTAATTACATTAATATAGAACTTTGAATTTGGCCTGACTCATTATTTACAATATTATTTTTATTCCTATTAATATACAGAGATTTCTACATATCCAATTCACCACACTTAACAATGTTTTTTAACAGGGTTACATCGTCTACTTTAAATTAGTGCTTTTCCTCTAAACAAATATTTTGCCATCACAGAATTTTCTGGTCTGTTATATTTAACAAGGGAAAAATGTTCTTTGGCCCTACTGCATCAGCACTCAGTGATGATGATGACGACTTTGTCATTGAAACGTATATGAGTCAATAAATGATTAATTTATGAGTTTTGTGTTTGTTTTTATTTGTTTTAACATAACCTCACCTAAGCTCAAAGAATAGTTGTATTGTTAACATATTAATAAATTGTTACAACTATATATTACAATAGTAATTAGTACTGTATGACAATAGTAGTTGTTACTATATATAAACTATATATTACAATAGTTTTTCTCACAGTAATTAAAAATGTAGTTTTAAATATAATGAAAAAAGCTTATACTTCCACCGTTTTTTTTCCAGATCCACAATGGGCTCTTGTAAATCGTGGCTTATTAGTGTGTGATGAATGCTGCAGTGTACATAGGAGCTTAGGAAGACACATTTCCCAAGTTAAATCCTTAAAAAAAGGTTCATGGAGTCCTACACTTCTTGCAGTAAGTAATAAATAAGAGGACAAGTTAAACATTTAAAATTAAAGATTCTAAGATATAAAAAAAGATTTTTTCCTTGATTCTTGTGAACATACCATGGTTTTTTTATAATCCGCATAGCATACAGAGTTTATAAGATGTTTACAACACGTTCATCTACATCTTTTGATTTGTCACAAATTTCATTCTAGACAATGTTGTGTATTTTCTTGAAACTGTTCAGCCATCTTGTAGATGCTTTAAACTTGTCGTTCCCACGAGATTTGGCTACTGCTAGTGCTTCAGATTGGATCATCGGACCCGAAATTTGTACATTTTTCGATCGTGCTCAGGTAAACCACTATCACACGACAGCATTGAATTTTTCTTTACCAACTAACGGCAAGTGAAAAATGGATTTCTCTTTTCTCTTCATTTGTCCGTTTCCCTTGTTCTTTATTTTATTTTCACGCTTAAGGGTGTCATACATTTCTATTTTACCACACTTTAACTGCAATATTTTATCACATATCAGCAATTTGTCCTTTCCTTTTGCTTAAATTATTTTTAACATTTCATTTAACAACAAGGATACATATGATTTAGCCATTTTACAAGTATAGTTGTGAATATGAAATGTACAGCTACGAGCAGGTAAACGGACTGATAATTATGGTTTCTTTGCAATGACTGTATAAATATCTGGTCCTTGTTTCTGAGAACTTCAGAAAACTATTCAACCTATCTTTTGATCCTGTACTCACTCTCTCTTTGTTAGAGTAGACATAAAGAGGCCGGCCATTTAAAATCCATATTATACACGTCCTTAATAACAAAATCCACTAAATTTATTTTCTGTTTCCACGTTGAACAAATTCGGCTTTATACAAAATAAGCAACAATAATGCATATTGTAACTGTCTCGGGACCAACAAAGTTTTCCACATCATACAAGATTCTGCCTTATTCTCATTGCGTTCTGAACAAGTTTTACTTTATATCTAAAACTTTGCAGAAGCATATAATGTAACAATACGAGGTCTGTTAAAAGAATACGCAGACTGTTTGAATTTCGCATCTCTAGTTAGTTTCAGGAGAATCCACTTAATGTCGCTAGGTTTGTATAAATAAGCTGATTAAAACGCGGTATTTCAGTCGCAGATATCTTTATTTGTTGATGAGTTACACGCAGTTTAGTAAAGAGTGTTTTTTCGTTTGTCGGATTGTAAAATGGACAGCCTGAAGGTGCAACAAATTGGTTTTTTGAGTTTTGGGAATAAGAAAAAGCCACAAGGAGCAAGGTCAGGTAAGTAGGGGGGGGGGGAAGAACAGTGATCGAGTGTTTGGCCAAAAACTCACGAGTTTCAAGTGCTGAGTGAGCTGGAGCGTTGTTGTGATGGAAAAACCAGTTATCACTTCTCCACAGTTCTGGCCTTTTGCGTCGGATGGCGTCCCTCAGACGTTTCAGTACTTCATTGTAGGTAATCTGGTTGACTATGGAGCCTTCAGGGAGGTACTCGTAGTGAACAACACCCTTAGCATCAAAAAAAAACTGTCAACATTCGACCGAACTTGGCGAGCTTTTTTGGGTCTTGGGGACGTTTGACTCACCCATTGGGATGATTGGACCTTCGTTTCAATGTCGTAACCATACACCCATGATTCATCACCAGTTATAATTCTTGACAAAAAGTTCTCATCTTCATTTGAATGATCAAGCAGTTCCCGACAAACCCGGGCGCGATTGGCTTTTTGGTCGTCGGTAATCAGGCGTGGCACAAATTTCGCAGCGATGTAGTGCATCTTCAATTTTTCCATCAAAATCTCATAACTGATATCCTACACTCTTCGGAAAGCTCCATAATGGTCAGACGTCGATTTTCGCGAACCAGGGTGTTGATTTTGTCAACGTGTGGGTCGTCAGTTGATGTTGAAGGACGTGCAGGACGCACATCATCAATCGACCGTCGGCCACCCTTGAGCATAGGCCGTGTTAAGCATGGCAAATGTTTCTGTTGCAGATTTGCCTAATTTTACACAACATTTCACAGCAATTCGTTGCTCCTTCAGGCTGTCCATTTTATAATTCGACAAACGAATAAAACACTCTTTACTAAACTGCGTGTAACTCATCAACAGATGAAGATATCTGTGACTGAAATACTGCGTTTTAATCAGCTTATTTATACGAACCTAGCGACACCAAGCGGATTCTCCTGAAACTAACTAGAGCCGCGAAATTCAAACAGTCCGCATATTTTTTTAACAGACCACGTACTTACAGTTACATTTGTATAGTTTAAAATCAGTATTTAACAAGTCTTTATTAGAGTCATTAAACTTGTTA
Source organism: Prosapia bicincta (assembly GCA_036971475.1). NCBI lineage: Eukaryota > Metazoa > Arthropoda > Insecta > Hemiptera > Cercopidae > Prosapia > Prosapia bicincta. The sequence goes on along the minus strand of JBAIZL010000007.1, from coordinate 7,696,907 downwards.
AATTCAAGAATTTTAATTGTTGTTGCTTTTAAAGTTGAGCTTTTACTTTACAGATGGTGCATGCTCTAAGTAATGGGAGTGTGAATAGTCTATGGGAACATGCTTTGTGTGACCCTAAATCATTAAAAAAGAAGCCACAACCTAAAGATCCAGTGCAGTAAGTATCATACTCATTTAACTACACATTACTTCGGACATTATTATTTTATTTCTTTGCTAAACATTAAAGAAAAACTGAAGTTTAAGTAGGTACAAAGTAATGCATAACTAATTTGAAGAGAAGTGCAAATTAGAAGAAAACATAATGAAAAAGTTAAAAGTCGTATTGTCTATCTTGAGGTAGAAACAAAATTATAATATATCCACCAGTTTATATTCATTATAATGTATGCAGTATGAATGTTTATCGTTAGATTATAAAAGATTCCATTTACATGCTACATTGAATCAATAATAATTCAATGAAACATACTTTATTAAATTCCTTCTATTAGCTCACACTCTCCTGATATATAGCCTATATTGTACAAATTTTCAATCGGTAATAAAATACGCTTTTATTCATCCAATCAGTTTCAAATACATTTTTTTAACCTATAGTGAATGACAATTGATGTTATTACAGTTTTTTCAAATATTTATTCAATAATTAAAGTAAAAAATTTGTGGTGTCCAACCGGATTTGAATTGAGAATCTTCAGATTCGAAGTCTAGCACGCCTTGGTACTGCGCCAACTTTCCAATACCTAAACATATATTTCTCAAAGAAGTATGTAAATTTTTTCCTCCATTTGGTTGTCGTTGAAACCTCCACTGTACAACCTTAAACTGTTGTCATGGTTACCACACAATATCATAAATAGTGCTGTAGGGTAATTAGAATAAAAATTTATTTTGTTAACCTTACTAGGAATTTAATTGAACATTTTCTTAATATTACTTGTGTTTGCCAAAGCCTTCCTATTTTAAGTAGGTTGCTAGCTTTAATTTAACCCATTGATTTAATCACACGCACACTGTGGTGACTAATAGGTACGAATTAATTCCTTGTGTCAATTTAGTTGTATTTTGCTACAAAAGTATCCTGTTATATTATATTTTTTATACGGGTGCAATTTTTTGTCTTGTTATTTTATACTTTCGTTTATTATTTTTTAATTGATTATTATGTATAATCATAATTAGTAAAAACAAATTAAAAATTAGTTACGGTTTGGAGTTTGCGTTAGATTCCAGGCACGCACTATTATTGTTCTCTTCATATGTACACGATAATACGCTATTAAAATTACTTTTTCAATTCATATTTTTTTCAAACCTGTTATATTATTTGTTTCAGCCCAACAAAAGCAGATTTCATTAGAGCTAAACATCAACAGTTAGCTTTCGTTGTACGAAGTAGCGACTCTGAGGAGGATTTGAATCAACAACTTCATTCAAGTGTTAGAACGGGCAATTTGGAGACTAGTTTACGTTTGCTTGCCCAAGGAGCCGATCCAAATTATTATCATGAGGTAGTGTAAGTTAAAAATTAGTTGCTTGTAATCATATTGATTTCACTAATTAAATTATAATTAATTATTGCGTAACTGAGTGAATATTTATGAACTTACTTGCTGACATGTTTCAAAACAATAATTTCAGACTAACTATTTCATACAGGTCATCAACGAAATGATAGGAAATGCGTCAGTAAGTAAGTTTAAAAGTATTCACTCAGTTACGCAATAACTACTTGTAAAATAATAATTAGAGCAATAAGTATAAATTTCGACTGGCTTCGTTTTATCTTTGTTTATTACTTTTAATTTATAATTACTATCTAATGGAAGTTATGTATTATTATTAAAATAACTTTACACATTTACTTCTTCTGCTGGGTTGTGGGATTTACTGTAACAGTCCATTGACGTTTTGCAGAGCTGTTTCTTGTGTCATCTGTGTGTGTTGGTCTAACCAACTCTACATATATACATACAGTAGAGTCTCGATAACTCAAGTTAAATGGGACCGAGATTGTGCATTAGAAAAAAATAGGTGCTTTAATGAACCCTAATACAGTACTATAATTAAGATTGTACAAAATCAGTATATAGAACTTTATATGGACATTTATCGGAAGCCCAACTCATTTCCTTTGCATACAGTATTGATAAGAACATATCTTGGAAGCCTGATTCTTTTCCTTTGCTTACCGTATAGCTATAACCATTTTTGGAAGCCCGATTCATCAATTTCTTTTAAATAGATAAAATAGGCTCAAACAGAAATAGGCTCGAATTTAACTGAACTTTGAATGATCGGGACTCTCGGAATTTTGAGGCTCTACTATACACACACACACACACATATATATATATATATATATATTCTTGATATTTTACGTTATCCAGTTTTTCCGTTGCACTGACTTTACAAAAATAGCTATAGAAAATGGATGCAACAAACACCTTATAAAAAATATATACAATAAATTCACAAAAAAACCTAACCTCAACACAACATTACAACCGAAACACAAAAACAATAAAAATAAAAAAATCTACCTAAAATATAAATACACCAATAACAAAATAGAAAAAATAACAAATATATACAACAAAGAATACAACAACTGTAACGCATTTTACATAGGGAAAACAACCAGATCATTTAAAATAAGATTTGAAGAACATTATAGAGCATTCAAAAACAAAAATTCAAAAATATCAAATGTTGCAGCACATCTAATATCACATAAACATGAAAAAACAAATTACGAAAATAACCTAACTATACTTGAAATAAATAATAACCCAATAGAACTAAACTCACTAGAAAAATACCACATTTATAAAAACATACACAACAATTTAATGAATCTACAAACAACATATACAGAATACATACTATTCAAAAACATTATACACAAGACTCAAGAGGAAATGTGTATGACGTCAACAAGTACCAACACGATGGACCGAACATCCACACCAGAAAAATTGAGAAAAAGTAATCAGTGATTCGACAATGGTCAAGTGACCGAAAGGCGCCTCATCACACTAGGTAAAATCATTGCACTTAATGGTGGATAAAATTACTTACAATAGTAATATATATATATATATATATATATATATATATATATATAAAGTTAATATATTACTATGTAATACTATGTAATATTACATAGTAATATATTAACTTCATAAAGTCAGTGCAACGGAAAAACAATGGATAACGTTAAACATATATATATATATATATATATATATATATATATATATTAAATATGGTGGTATGTTTCTTGTAATATAGTTAATAAATTAAAAATATTTCAAAAACAAAAATACTTTTAATGAATATATTTATTCAAAGCTTTTCGCCGATAAAATAGTACTAGCATCTTCAGGAAAATAATTATCTAATAAAATATTTTTACAAAATTAAATCATATGTGCTACAAACGACCATATGTTTATAAGTATTGCACTTTATGTAATTTTTTCTATAACATCAATGACCTTATAAATAGTTTGGTGCCTTGATCTCACTTGAATTTGTTCATTAATTAATTCGTCTTTAACTTTATGCTTATAAATTTCCAATGTTTCAAATATATTCATTGTTAATCCTTTATTTAATTCTTTTATTAATTTCATATTTTCTATTTCCGGAAACTAGTGTCCATTATTAATGCAATGAGTAGCTAAATTTGATTTGTATATGTTTGGTTTGATATAAGCGTTTAAATGTTTTTTGTATCTTTCTTTTAATTTCTTTTTTGTTTGTCCTACATTTAATTTATTACAAGTTTGACATTTTCATTTTATATTATATACTCCATTTCTTTCGTGCATATTATTTTGATTTTTGTTATTGTTTATTAAATTTTTAATTTTATTATCAGTTTTATATGTAATTTTTAAATTTAACCCAAGAAATAATAAATACATTAAAAATCATATTAAATCAAAATTATTTTTTATATAATAATAAAATTTATAAACAAAAGGATGGATTAACAATGGGCTCTCCAATGTCCAGCATATTATCGGAAATATTTTTACAAAATATAGACATTGAAATAGATAAGATTATTAAAGCATATGATCAAAATGGACACTGGTTTAGATATGTAGATGATGGATTATACATATCAAATAATAATGGTTTAAATATTGACAAAATATTAAAATGTATAAATAATATACACGAAAATATAAAATTTACTTATGAATTTGAATCAAAAAATAAACTAAATTATTTAGATATTACAATTACTAGAAATAATGAGTCATTTGAATATAATATATATAGAAAACCAACGCAGACAAATCAAATAATGCCTAATTATTCAAATCATCCATACAACCAAAAAATGGCAGCGCTTTATAATTTACTACATAGAATGCACAAAGTACTAATGAACTTAAATGATCAAATAAAAGAGAAAAATATAATATATCAAATTGGTTTAGGAAATGGATATAAAAGAAAAACCATAGATAAATTAAATAATAACATAATAAGAAAAGAGAAACTCGAAAATAACTTTGTACCTAATAAGAGAGAAAATATTTGGACAACTTTTACATTCACTGGTAACGAAATAAATAAAGTTACAAGATTATAAACTGATAATAAAATTAAAAATTTAATAAACAATAACAAAAATCTGAATAATATGCACGAAAGAATTGGAGTATATAATATAAAATGTCAAACTTGTAATAAATTATATGTAGAACAAACAAAAAAGAAATTAAAAGAAAGATACAAAGAACATTTAAACGCTTATATCAAACCAAACATATACAAATCAAATTTAGCTACTCATTGCATTAATAATGGACACGAGTTTCCGGAAATAGAAAATATGAAATTAATAAAAGAATTAAATAAAGGATTAAAAATGAATATATTTGAAACATTGGAAATTTATAAGCATAAAGTTAAATACGAATTAATTAATGAACAAATTCAAGTGAGATCGAGGCACCAAACTATTTATAAGGTCATTGATGTTATAGAAAAAATTACATAAAGTGCAATACTTATAAACATATGGTCGTTTGTAGCACATATGATTTAATTTTGTAAAAATATTTTATTAGATAATTATTGTTCTGAAGATGCTGGTACTATTTTATCGACGAAAAGCTTTGAATAAATATATTCATTAAAAGTATTCTTGTTTTTGAAATATTTTTAATTTATTATATATATATATATATATATATATATATATATATATATATATATATATATATATATATATATATATATATATATATATATATGTACTATCTTATACAGTAATTTTACTTTAAATACAAGATATGAGTTAAGTGTAACTTATAAAATGGTTTATTATATCCAAGGAAATATGTATGTATAGTCGACTATTTTGTTAGCTATCTATTTTTAGTACTTACAGTAAAATTTAGCTTTTATTTGATTTGTAGGAGAAGGGGAACAAGCCGATTCATGTTGCAGCACGTGCTGGGCAAATGGGGCAGGTAGAGTTGCTTGTAGTCCATGGAGCAGATCCAGGTGCGTTGGATAGACAAGGGAACACACCTTCAGGTTTGGCTAGGTATGTGTAGTCTTAATTTATATGGAGTGATTGATACACTTGCTGTTTAATGTTCTTAAAAATGATTCTTCTTAAAAATGGTTCTTCTTAAAATTGAATCACTTTTAGGCCCTTCGTCTACCGGTGCAACGCAACTGCATTCTGACTTTAAAAAATGTCATGAGGATTGAGCGGAAGTTGTTTTATAGTTGGACAAGTGTTATTGCATTGAACCTCGTCCACTGATGCGACTGAAATACAACCTGTACCAACTCACAAAGAACCAACACCAAAATGCCTGGCATATCAGTTGCATGCCTTCAGTTGCATTCTTGTGTGATCAACTTTAAACTTTCAGTATTTTTCACTGGATAGGTTATTAGCTAATAATAATTATGCACCAATAATAACTAATCAACCACTATGCTTGATTGCGGCCACTGAGGTAAATTTCCTGCTGTTTGTGACCTTTCTGATTATTGAACAAAGTTTTTGGCCCAGCATCCTATAAAAGCTCTGAACTTTGCTTTGACTTTTTTAAGTTCTTATGCTTCAGCAAAAGCTGAATGCGATTGGCCTATTTTAATGAAAGGATGAAGTCAAAATCTACTTTTTCTTTTTTATAGCCCCTGCAGGTACCAGTGCGCAACAACACGCTACTAAGATGCACACAGCTTGCCATTCAGATTCAGACTCACAAAAACAGTACTACTGTCTTGGTTGTTTGTTTCATGTAAGTTTCACCAGTTGACGAAGGGTCTTAGATGCATGACAACAGCAGATGTTTCATTAAATAAAAAGTAATGCTTTAATTGCATAAATAAATTATTTATCAATTACTAGGAATCAAACCATGTAACCTTAATCATGAGCTGTGGAATTTTTAGCTTTATAAAGAATAAAAATTGGAGTGAGATGTTATACATTTAGAGGTTAGAAACAGCAGTATAGGAATACTTACTGTAAATTTTTTAAATAAATTTTAGTGTCTATGTAAAAGTTTTTGGCATTCTATTTAACTCGTTGAAGTATGATCCTGTTTGAGTTATGACTAATTTTTGTGTTGTAACCTCCCCTCCCTCCCGTTCATTTGAAAATGAGTGTGTGCTTTAATTTATTTAAGAAACTTTCAACTACTTTATTCCCATGCTATTTATTCTTTATACTTTGCAGAGACTCACCAGGTCAATTGTGCCCCTTAACAGTTGTATCTTATGGTTTAACTCAAGCAGACTGACTGTCTGATTAAATCATTCTAAGGAAGACAGGTTGAATTAAAATTCTTGTTTGTATTTACAAAAAGATTTAATTTTTAAAACAATAAAACAAGTAAAAAAATTACACTTTAAAAAAATTTGCTTTTTACAAGTTTAGAATCATAAATTAAAATACAAAAGTTTATCATTTCCATTTGTTGATTCCATCTTCGCGTGAGCTACTAATAATCACTTACAACTTTTTTTTTAAAAAAAATGTTTTAACTTGCCTATAGTAGCACTTACTTTTTTTTGTTGAGGACGGCCGTTTCGGGAGATGTGTCCCTTTGTCAACTCAGACCTTAAGTTAAAACATTTTTTTTTTTTTTAAAAGTTGTAAGTGACAAAAGTTTATGTTCTTTAAAAATGTTTTGAGACAAAGCTAAGTTAATGCATGCTTGTATCATATATTTACTGATTTGATTATATTGAAAAATATCAGAATTAAATTAAAAACATACCTTGAAGCAATCACTTGAACTTACTTGCTTTGTTAGCACATATTATTATTTACACATGTTTACTTTTATAACGTTAAATATTGGAATAATAAACTAAACGTAACACAGCCACTTATAAAACCTTTTTCCGTTGTTAAAGAATTTTGAAATCAAATCATTAAAGGTTTAATACAAAATTATAATGATTGCAAGCCCATGGTCAACCTCCTTCCAGTGTAGCTAGTGAAAGATAAAAGAAACGCTTTTTCTCACATGATTTCTAGCACATGATTCAGAATCTCTCCATCCTTGTATATTCAGAAAAGACCTTTCTTTGGTTTACTTCTTTTTAACATGGCGTCCATTTGACTAGCATTGTCATTAAACATTTTTAGTAACAAAAATTTCTTTTAAACTAGGCCGATTTTTAACATTAACTAGTATAACAAATATTTATGCAACACGCTGAATTGTAACCAAAAATTATTTAGCATGTTACAGTGTGTCTTTTAAGTAAGAGTCTAAATGGAGAGTTAGATAAAAGACATGTAATTTACAAAAATGCAAAACTATATAATTGTATGCTTGTTCTTGAGGTTCAGTAAATAAACAAATTTTTTCTATGGCAGGAGTTTAGTTCATTTAAGAATCCTAATATATGGTTGTGTTAAATTGTTATTCTGTTTTTATAGTTGGATTATTTTTAACATTGAAAGTAATTCTTTAATCCTTATCACTCGATTGTCGGGGGAGCCCCGCCAAGCGTATATTGCAGTTTACTCTTATGTCGGGGGTCACCCGACACGATTTTCAAATGTCTATAACTCGTCTGCTGCAAAGCCCACGACATTCAATCTTTTACCGTTTGGTGCTACACTCTATTGACAATAATGTGAACTAAGTTGAAAATGCCTAGGAATATGTGAGTCATCACAAAATTTAGTTTGCCGCTACGTTGTAAGCTGCAAGTAGGTTACAGTTTTGCAGGTTATTTGTTTACTCGTAGTTTGCCGTGGCTTCATGTGCAATTAGTGATTCTGAAATTCCTGATCTTTTACTTGATCCTGATTTATTAGAATTTAGTTCAGTTTCATAAACAAAATAATTAAACCAACAGGTATTTGTAAATATAACCAGTTTATGGGTGGTGTAGATTTAGCTGATCAATATAATGAACCGTGCAGTTTTTTCGAGACGAACAAATAAAAGGTGGAGGAAAATGTTTTTCTGGCTATTAGATGTAGCTGTAGTAAATAGTTTTAGTATCTAAATTAACAAAAAAAAGGAAATGAGAGTAAATCCTGTTAAACTAAAATAGTTTCGCCAAAACTTGGAGAGGGAACTTATTGATGATATCAGGAATAACCCATGTAGTAAGAGAACTATGAACTACTGACAAAGAAGTAAAACTGAATGGGAAATTATATTTAATCTTTTCCAATGATAAAAGTAGTTCTAAGGATTGTGCAGTTTGCAGTAACAGGAAGATAAAAGGAGGTAGAAGGGAAACAGTTTTTTACTGCAAAACATGCAGCAGAAAACCAGGACTTTATCCGGAAGACTGTTTTCAAAGATATCATACTCTGCAAAACTACAAATAAGATAATAAAATCATGTACATACAGTATTAGTAAATAAAAATAGCTTAGTTGACTGAAATCATGTAAGAGAAAACAAAGTTTTCCATAAACAATAATGCAACTTGCAGGTGAGGAATTTGTCTCAATTTAATTACAAGTGGAGAAGCAAAGCATGTTAAAAAAATCCGAGTGCTAAGGGTTAAAGGCCACTATGAACTCAGTAGATAGTTAATACAAGCTTGAATGAAATCATTACATTAGGGTTCAAATATGGCTTTAATTACTTATGTGACTTTTGTGTGAAGCAGGAAGCAACACAGGATACTGTTTTTAGAGTTAATTACAACCCTTACAAATTTTTATTTTTATATTAAGGTTAAATGGGAACAGAGAAGTTAGCCAGCGCTTAACCGAACTTCTTTATGAGGTACCAGATAAATTGACTTATTTCCTATGTAGACGTCGACCTGATCATGCAAATGGACAACATTTTCTTGTGCCAGAGATTGCAGATTGTTTAGAAGCACCGCAACTAACCAAAGAAGCTCGGAGCAAATTACAACAGGTTAGTTACACATAATTATGTTTTTTGTTTTTATAATGCTAGGTTAGCAACGGTTTTATTTTATCTGTAATAGTTCTTTAGTCTAAATCAGTGGTTCCCAACCTGTGGTACGCGTACCCTCAGAGGTATGTAGAAGCCTGTGCGACTGAAAGCACAGATTAAAATAGCGATGGGAAACAGATCTATTCCAGATTTAGATGAACATTACAAATGCAGAAATGGGTCTACGATTTAATGATAGGAAACTTTTAGGGAACAGTCTGTCGTGTTCCCCGTACAAAAATAGCGTATACGCAGCCGGTTGGCCCCGCTCACACCCACTATCTACTAGGCAGTCAGGCAATTAATCTTTGTGTTAACCACATTTAGGGCTGGGGGTTCTTTCCATTTGAAAATTGTTGGGAGCCACTGGTCTAGGTTATTAGTCACATGTTGCTTATGTTTATTAGGTTTCACTTATCAGTTGTCTGAACCATAATTAAACTCTACAGTAATAAATAAAATTTTTTAATTCAAAGTGATTTTGTCAGTCACTCAGCGAAAGTTAAAATTAAATTTATAAATACATACATTCAAACGCCACTGCCGTTGGAGGATTGAATAAAACCGGAAGTCATCGGTAATAACTCTAAAATACCGTTGAGTACAATTAACGGACATTAAATTCTTCACAGGCTATATAAATATATGAATTATTAACAAATATAAAAAGGAACATTAAATAAATCGCTTACCTGTTGTGAGTCGTTACTAGGGCTTATGTGTTACCTCTTACTGGTTCCCTCGGGAAGCTAGCATTCGGCTGATGCAGTCCATTGGTTGCCAGGAAGACGTCTTCTCTCTCGACTCGCTAGTCTGGGTCTCTCTCAACAACTGGACTTATTTCATTCTTAAAACTATACCGGAAATATTAAACTTTGCCCGAACAGCTGTTTTACTATCGGTCAACAGTCTGTCTCTCACGGCGACAATTAGAATTATTTGCTCTCAGAACTATTTGGCAGTAAAATACTAGTTTGGCGGTAATATATAAAAAAAACATTACAACATAAAACATTGATTATTTATTCCACATAAAATAATCAATTCTGCTTTTTTCTGATAGTTGAAAAGGTCATTCAAATTATGTAAACACAAGTTTTGAACTAATTATCACTTAACATTCTCATTCCCTTCATATACAGTTCTACCAACCTAAGAAAAAATAAGATCCTAATAAAAAATAGTTCTTAAAATTTTAAAAATTGAATTACATTTTTATTTCTTACACTGACATTTATCAAAATATTTTAAAAAAATAATAATTTGTTTTTCAGTTATCTAATTCATTATTTGAAGATTTAGCTATGGATGTGTACGATGAAGTGGACCGAAGAATAACAGAAGCTAGTAAGTAGATGTTTTTGTTATTTTATACCATTATATGTGTATCTATTAGATATATTAAAATATTAAGGATTAATTGAAAATAGGAGAGTTTATTAAGACTTTGTGCAGGCTTGTTTTTTTACATGAGTCTCTGGCAGTGCGATTCTTAACACTTTCAAACCGATGTCCGTGTATAGCTTGGGTTCCTATATTTATTTCTACAGCAACGTAATTCCCGCATTTTCTCAGTTTCGTCGATACTTCTACTTTACATGTCTTTACCTTTAGGCCATTCAGAGTTTATTTTACGAACTAAAACTTATTTGGTTTAGTGTGTCGACCGAGAGCTATCGCATATTTGTTTAACAGATGTTGGTTTGGTCAGATAGTGAGTGTTTTTTAGTGCGAGTTGTTTACGTGTTGAATTTGTTAATAACTATAAACAGATCTCGTAGTTGTACTATCAAATCTAAAGGCTGTCGGTAATATTCAGTTCTTGACATCTCAGCAATATACTCTATATGCAAGCCTACTAACAACTCTCTTTGAAAATAGTCAAGTCATCTTTTGTAGCACGATTTAGACTGAAAACAAAAAATGCCAATTTCAAGTGAATTGATATTTGTGTATTTAGTTTTATTACTTGAACCATTCAAAGATTCTCTACTGACATTAATTTACATTATGATTGTTATAGTTTTAGGATACCATTACCATAAAATAGCTTCTTTTTGACTCCTATCATTATAGCAGATACCTTTATCCTAAAAAGCCATTTCTTACAATGTTAAGTGCAGGCGTTCTACTTTCCTGAACTGGCCCTGTACTGTTCTGTTGCTATTTGGGCCCCTTCAAGCTTGCTATAAAAGTAGTCTGGAAGTGGTAATTGTAAATATCTATACCATTATATAAAAATCTAATGGTGTCTCTCTGTGTGTGAGTGTGTTATTCAATGACGTAAAAACTACTAGACCTATTGAACTGAAATTTTACGTGGACGTTCTTAGGGTCGCTGGTTAATACAGGCCTATTTTTATTTAGAAATTCCATCAGGACACTGACCCACTGACCTTAAAACTCCATTAACACTCAATTACCTATACTCCATTATGTATTTGATTTAATCAGCTGATAGTAAATCTGATAGTAAAGGTCTCTTTTAAACACAATTAAACAGGTGATAATAAATACTTGTTATTTATCTTTCAAGGTTAGTTTTACTTTACAAATGTCATGTTGCAAGCAGAAACTTTTCCTTCTGTTGGTTTTCCAAGACAGTAATCGGTAAGCTTATAAACTACAGTTTGTTATATTTATTGGAATTTATTTTTAGTAAATTAAATTCAACCCAAATATAAATACAAATATACGTCTACCCCATACGAAGCACAGGTACTTTGCTAGTATACTAATATTTCTTTTGAAGCAGCGTTACCTTGCCAAGTAGTCTTTGTTATTCCAGTTTGGTACGGGAGTAAAACAAATAGTATCTTCATCTACAAATCAAGACTTTTGTAGATATTTCCATTTCTTCGTCCAAAAGTCAAAACATTGGGTAAGTGTCCTAGTTATACCACTTTCAACATACACACACAAACCTCCAGACTAAATTAAATATCCTTCACTTATTAAACCATAGTAAAGATACTAATCACTGCGGACAAATTTGAAATCTTCAAGCATCACACAATACAAAAACAACATATCTTCACACACACTTCAAAAAACACCCTATTCCATTATATAGTATACAATCCGCTTAACTTACACCTCCTCCACACTCGTAACCGCAACTGCTGCCATTAGCGGATTGGCTTTGTTAATGAAACAATAGTTTCAAAACACGTCAGCTAGTAAGTTAAAAGCTATTCAGTTATGCAATAATTACTTATGAAGATATTACAAAAATTAAATTTTATATAGACACTAATCATAATGTATTATGTAAAACACTTATCTAAAAAAAACAATCATCCATAAACCTGTGAAAATTCACAGACCAAAATCTTACTTTCCCAATCATCCGGTATCTGACGCCAGTAGGTTTTTGCAAACAACTCTCCACATTGATGAAATTAGTGAAACTGAACTGGAGGTACTGTGAGATAGGGCTTTCTTATTCTTTCACACGCACAAAACAAATATTTATTTTTGGACTCAAGAGACTGGTATTTGTGTTAAAATGGTAATATAATTATTGCATCTTTGCCTATTTTTTCTAATCAGTTTTCTTTGGTTTTATCATTTTTCAGTTTGGTTAAATACTCCGGCATCTATGGAACATTGTTCAGTCCCTTTTTTGCCAGTAAATCCAGACCTATCAGCAATGAGAAACCAAGGAAGACAAAAGCTAGCAAGATTTAGTCCCAGGGAGTTTGCTTCTCTTGTTATTGATATTCTGTCTGATGCAAAACGAAGACAATATCCTGTCGGTATGTAATGTAGTGTAAAATTTTAAAAATAGGGATGAGATTGTATTTCTGAATAGGTTATTCTGTGTTAAGCCTAGAAATAAGTATATTTCAAGAAATAATAGTACAAAGTAATTAATTGACAGTAGATAAGAAGTATAAAGATAATTAAAATTAGTTACACCTTTTTATATTAACTTGGCAAAATAAACCACAACTTACTGATTCATTCAGCAGACGCGTTTCACACTAAGTTAGCGCATTTTTCAATGCTGTGAATTACTGACAAGACTGTTGCTCAGGTGTGTTGTGTTGGTGTGAGTCTGTAGTGTATTTCTGTTCTGTGGTGTGTTATTGTTCATAGAGTAGTTGTAAATTATGTGCTCAAAAATAGTATTTGATTGTGAGTGTGTTTTGTCATTTAGAATGTATTGCGGATAGTATTTATGGTGTTTATATATATATATATATATATATATATATATATATATATATATATATATATCTCATAGTTTCCTATTGTGTGAAGTTTGTTGCTTTTTTCGATGTAGTGTAGGATTTTTAGATTGGTATCTATGTCAGTCTGTTGTGAATGTAGTGTGTTTTGTATGTGTATGGCGAAATTTGATTGGGGTTTTGTCTTTCTTATCTGTTTTACATGTTCTTTGTATCTTGTGGTAAATGTTCTCTTTGTTTGTCCTATGTAAATCTGGGACAGTTGTTGCATGTAATCTGGTGTGTTTTTGAACTGTGTAGGTGTTTTTTAGTTGTGTTGAATGTTGTGAATGGTATTTTGTATTTAAGTTTGCGGAACGAGGAAGCTAATTTTTATGTGTTGTCGTGATATGCAAGTGTTATGTGTTTTTGTTTTTTGTTGTGTTATGTGTCCGTTGTTTTTTGCGCATTATTTGTCTATCAAGGTGTGTTAGTATTCATTTTTTTTGGGCTATGTGTTTTATTGTGTTTAGTTTGTTTATTTTGTCTTCATTGCTCATGGATATGTTGATTAATCTGTGTTTCATGGAGTGGAAAGCAGCATGTTTGTGTTGTGTGGGGTGATTGGATGTGTTGTGTATAACTTTGTCTGTGGTGGTGGGTTTCCTTTATATTTTGAATATGTGTTTGATGTTCTATTTTGTTACCATTAGGTCTAAGAAGTTGATTTTGTTCTGTTGTTCTGTTTTCAGTGTGAAGCTTATGTTATTGTATAATTTGTTTATGTAATTGTGGAAGGTGTTTATCTGTCGTATGTTGATGTTTTATAGGATTAGGTTGTCATTTTCGTACCTGTACCAGTATATTTTTTTTTGAGTGTGTTTGTTGTTGTTTATGATATGTTTTTGTTCTAAATTTTGTATGAATATTTCTGACAATATGCTTGACTTGGGTGATCCCATGGGTAAGTCTTTGTTTTGTGTGTAGTATTTGTCATTGTATGTGAAGTAATTCTGAGAAGTGATTGTTTCTGTTAGTGTTATTATTTCTTTGTGTTATCTGGTGTGTTGTTTTTTATTATCATTTGTTTGAGTATATTTATTGTTTCTTTGACTGGTATGTTTGTGTATAGGTTGGTGATATCGAATGATGCTATTGTAAAGTTGTGGGGTATGTGTGAGTTTTTTATGTTAGATCTATGTTGTTTTTTACGTTCGTGTGGCTATGAAATGTGATGTTTTTTCTTATTATTTTGTCGAGGTATTTCACGATTTTGTGTGAAGGCGCTGATGTGTTATTTATTAGAGGGCGTATTGGTATATCTCTTTTGTGTATTTTAGGTAAGGCGTTGAGTGTTGGTGCCTGTGGTTTAATTTGTGCAAGGTGTCGTTTTTGTTCTTTGTTTACTCTGTGTGTGCATTTGTTTATGTTATTTTTTATTTGTGTGTGTAATTTGTTTGTGGGGTCTGTGAGTGTTTCTGTGATGTCATTGCTTTTAAAGTATGATAGTACTTTTTTGTGTAAGTCTGATTCTTGTATAATTACAGTGATGCTACCTTTGTCCGCTCTTATGCATTTTAGGTTATGTTGTCTTTGTTTGTGTTTTATTGAGTTTAATGTTTTTGTTTTCATTGTTTTTCAGTGTTTGTTTTATTTTGTTTAAATTTCATGTTGTGGGTTGTCGGAGGTATTCTTGGTCTTTGGTGTCTATGGTTAGTATAGTTTGTTTCAAAGTCGAGTAATTTGTTAGTGAGCTTTTTGTGTTGTGTGTCTTTTATGTTGTGTAAATTGTGTTTGAGGCCTTTGTTGAGTAAATCTATTTGTTGTTTGTTGAATTTTATTTTTGTTGTGTTAAAAGTAGGTTCGTGAAATATATGTGTAGTGTTAATTTTGGTTTGAGTGTGATGTTTGAGTTTGTTGATTTTGAGCTTATGTTTCCTTTTACTTGTATTTTGTGTGTTTGAATTGTATGGCGTTTTCGAGTTCAGTATGGTGTAGTATTTGTGTGAGTTCTTGGTGTAGGTGGTGAAGTTTAGTATTAAGTATGTCTTTGTGTGTGTATAACCTTTTAATGTGGTTTTTAATGTATACTTATTACCAAAAATCAGCAAAACCGACCTTGTTAGATTTACGATTTAACAACATTATAATTCAGCAGAAAAAGGCTATTAGTGTAACCTAAGTATTAAGTGCAGCATAATAATATTTGATTATAGATTAACAGGATTTACAGAGTTTAACAGAAAAATACACGATTTCCTGTTATCAAATAACTACAAGCAGTTTAGAGTGAAAATATAACTTGTAAAACATATAAACAAAAACATGAATGTCCAGCTAAAGACTTACTGACAAGTAGATAAGTATTTCCTATTAATATTCATTAATATTTTTACACAAATAACTAAATTGTCTTTTGTTGCTTTTAAAGGTAAATCTTACTTGTAATCTGATACTGTACTTTTATATTTCTTTAGATCGGCTAAGCATGAAAGGACAAGCAAAAGACATCTCCGATGATGAACCACTCTACGACAGTGTCGCATCTGATGAAGATTATGTTACTGCAGAACAAATTGCTGCTTTGGTAATTTATTTAATTCCTCTAATATTATTTTAATATGTCTTACAATTATTTATTTAGTAACATTAATATTTCAGTCTTCTAATTTTAAGTATTATTTCCATTTGTGTACATATTTTCTGATAGTGACCAACATGACTTGTTTCAACGGGTAAACCAAAAATAAATATTCCAAAGTAACGTTCTTGTCACAGATTAAGCATAAAGGGAATGTAACCCGGTGGGAACAATACAGATGTATGCAGGCGGTCTGCAAAGTTCTTTGCCTCGCCAAGAGAGCAAAGCACTAGTCAGATAATGTTTCCCCCACCATGTTGGTTACTGTTATTATAGTCCTGTACAATACTGCACCATTTTATCCGGCAGTTGTGAGTAGGCAGTCGTTTGATTCATTAGCCATATATGTGTTGTTGAAAATGGAAGAAAATGACTATCGTGCAGTGATTAAATTCTTCGTAAAAGAAGGTTTAAGGCCGACAGAAATTCATTCGAGGTTTGTAAACATGTATGTTATCTCTTCTTCTTCATTTTCCGCTGTAAAGGAATGGGCAGTCGAATTCAAACGTGGCCGTGAAAGTGTGCAAGGTGATCCGCGTGAAGGTCGTCCAAAAAGTGCAATCACGCCAGAAATCATTGAGAAAGTGCTTGTATTCAAAAAGGTAAAACAATTAATGGGGGATATTATACTAACCTTCTTACACAACTTAATGCAAGGATCCGTGAAAATAAACCTGGGGTACAGAAAAAAAAAATCATCTTCCATCAGGACAATGCACCCGCTCTCAAAAGTATTTTGGAGATGGGAAAATTGAGAGGTTTGCATTATGAATTGCTGCACCATCCACATTTTCCTCCAGATTTGGCTCCCTTGGACTTCCATCTTTTCCCAAAGTTGGAAATCTTCCTCGGTGGTCAATGTTTTACGTCCGATGAAGAAGCGATTGCGGTTTTAAATGGGTACTTTGCAGGACTTCCTGAAGAATACTACAGGCCTGGGATATAATGGCATTGGGACATTGCTGGATGAAATATATTAACATTAAAGGAGGAGATTATGTTGAAAAATAAATAAGTATTGAAACTGTAAATTGTTATTTTCATTATTATGCCTAGAACTTTTCAGACCACCTTAGCACTGATAAAGTAGCCACATATCAGGGAATGTCCTTATACATTTTGTAATCTGTGGGAACTTCCTGAACACAGAGTAAGACTGTCTGTAGTATTTTTCTAGTTTTCTTTGTAGGATTTTGGTAATCTGTTTCCACCTTACTGATACAATTTTTCAAGCTGAGATTAAAATTCAACTAGAAGGCTTAAATTTATTGGATCTTTGACAATATGGCCTGCTTTAAGGTTTTGCAACAGTATGTGGTTTCTTTGCCGAAAATGCCATGTATCCATTGAAAACATATGATATTGAAACATATTATATTTTTGTAATTTAATTTCTTTAATGATTAATATAATTCTTGCATTTGAAAATAATATTTAGAGCTACTTATTGTCTGCAGAATCGACATTGAGTCAGTTCAAGGTAACAAGATATTAGGAAAAACCAGTGACTGTTTTTTTAATAACTAATTAGATTCACAGCAGGGAATCTGTGCTTTTAATATTATTTTGCACTTAAATATGTGCTGAACATTTGTGGTTTGGATTTGTTCAGTAATGATACGTGTAGGTAAGAAAATACTTTCTTCATAAAGGATTGTTCCCAATAAACGTTTAAAAAGTTTGTTTAGAAAGCCATTTGAAGTGTGTTCAAAAAGTATATATATTAATCAACGTGTTTATCCACACTCAATATGTGTAATTAGATATGTTTATCAGGAAAGGTTTCGACATTTTGGTATTATGCCGAAGAGATGGTAACTTCGAGAATTTTGTTCATTTCAGATATGAACACACCTCCCTTTCCTTTTGTCAAATCTTGTATTGATCACCCTCCCCCTAGACACAGTGGCTGTCTAGAAGGTGCATCGCGTCATTCTATGCTGTAACTAATTTTCCTGTGCCGTAGAATATTTTGCTGTGCAGTAGAACTGTGTTGTAGTGATAGGTCATAGAATAAAAATTTGATCATCTAAAATCCTACATATACCTGTATAATTGAGGGCGGGCATATGTTCTACACACTTCTTGCTGACATCGTGAAGTTTTAGACAACACAGTAGACCTGCCAATAAGAAAAACGTTTTGTAAGTTATTTATTTTGTCATTAAAGAGTTATATTATTATTATATAATGTTGGCTTATATACATTATGCCACCTTTGGTTGGCGTAAGCAGACTGTCAACTTACATTCCCTATAGGTGTGAGGCCGGTATAATACCAAAGTACCAAGGTTTCTTCCTATATAAATTATTTGAAACCTAGATTTTGGATCAGTATAAAGAGTTGGTATAATAATGACGCCTTAATTCGTATAATCACTTACATACATACACTTACCTGCAAATCACCACTTAATTTAACAAGATCTTTCCTTGCATGTCATTATATCTTCTATCTTAGACTAAGAAAAACACGTTTAATTATAATATAATACACATGTTTTTAATATATAATACATAATTGTAACTTTTAAATTATAGAATGAATTTAATAATAAGGAATTAGCATTTCCAGTCGTAGGCACATGAGTAATTATTTAACCCTTTGATTAGCAACATGTGCCTGCCCTGATATGGCCCCTGGGAGCAACATATTTTTCAAAGATTTTTACACTTTTTCTTTTTTATAATTTTTAAAAATTTTTCTCTAATTTTTTTAGCTAAAGCAATATTTGGTAATATTATTTTGATTCACTTGTTATCTCATGTTAACCAAACTTTACCTTATGTTTACAATTTCTTTTCAAAAGTTATCTTGCTAAAAGTTATCTTTTAATCTTTCTTTTTTGGTAAAATACCTATTCATTGTGAAATACCGCACAAACTTAGAAACTGTCATGTGGGAAAACCCATAGACTTTGGAAACAAAAGAATGGTGACTATGTACTTCATGTAGTATTAATTGTTCAGAAAGTTGCAAACATTTAACCTAGAATACAGCATAATACACAGGAAAACAAATTGTAAACGTACGGCAATCCCAATCCGAGAGAAATGGTAGAACATAGATCTACGAGAATGCTCCAGCAGGCCATTGCATGATCTCACATACTGGTATGTGAATGCTAATCATAGGGTTAAACATTTTTTATATTTTCCCATGTTAAATATGTCTTTATATTTAGGTTGCGGAAAATGCTAAGTCACAGGAAAACAGTATAGGTGTAGGTGTGTCTAAACTTGCAAGTGCTAGCAAAGCTGAGGTCCAAGAGGTTGCCACTGTGCCTGTCACTATACCGAATATTGAGGATGAATTAAGATCACGATTGACGGCCTCTCAACTTCGGATTTCAGAATTAGCTGCCGAAATCCATAGGCTTAATACTAAGGTAATTTTGTATTATACGAATAGTGATCCAATGTGTGGGAAAGCAGAAGTTAATTGAAATTATTAATTTACATATCTTCATTTCTGTTAGGGATATTTCTATATATTTGAGTACAGTTTTCTGCCATTTTTAGCATTACAATATTCTCCTCTCTTGACGCGTTTCGAAGTAACTCCATTTTCAAAACTTGGATCTCACTTTTTAAGGATTACGATTTAAGTTAAAATGAGGGAGGGCGCTTCGGAGGTTTGTTCTGCATAAATACTCTTTAAAATTTAAACGGTTTACGATTTTATGTTTAGGTGACTTCACAGTTAAAAACTATGTACATGCACTGTAAACCATTTCAGAAATCATTATTGAACGATTTTAATTTTCTAAACGTCATATTTGTAAAAATATATTAAATTGTTAAAACGAGTAAACAATGTATACTAGACCAATGCTTTCATTACGGGGGAGGTGTTTGAGTGTTATTTTTCTGTAATGAAATAATTCAACGTCTAAACGTATAAAATATATTATCATGATGATAGGCCCTACATATAAGAATATAAAATTAATTATATTATTAAGTGAGAATAAGGAGTATTTTTATTAAAATATATAACCCTAAATATTAGTGGATGAAACAAATTTTGGCTTCATAACACAACTGGTTCTAGCAAATCTTACAGTCTTTGTTGAAAAACCAATTCGTAATTGTTCATTCTTAAACTTGCTAGTCACCACAAGTGCAGTGTGAACATGACCTACTCTCATGAGAATTATGTTTCTTTTTGCTATTCTCCCTTGCCTTTCTGGTTCAGTATACCACAGTATATTTTGTTTTTTCCTAAAAAAAGCTTCTCTAGCAGATTCCTGCGAATGTTTAGCAGGATTTTCTCTACAACATTTTAACAAATTTTCAGATTGACCTATTACATCTTTATTTGTTTCATTTACAATTTCATTGACTTCCTCGTCAGGTTCATCATCTGGCAAAGAGGCTCGTTTTCATCAGAATCATCAAAGAGCTGTCTTAACAAAATTTTTGCTAGAAAGTATTGATTTTCTTCTTTTTTGACACCAAATAGCATTTTACGAATTCTCTCCTCTTTAAAGGGAACAGCAGTAAAATGTAAAACTTAGATACTAAAGAGACACACAACACTAAAATAATAATAACAACAAAAACAGTAATAATTTAAATCCACAGTCATTTGTAATGTAAATAACTGAATTAAACGGAATTAAACATCTGACAACTGAAAAAACATTCTCTTAACAAATAATGATATGTGAGGAGACAAACTCTGCATGCTCCCTCTCGAGCGTTAAATAAAAAACCATGTTCCATATATCAAGAAAATTCCATAAACATATTTGTCTATTTATAAGACGACAAATAAACAGAAATTATTTGAAGATATATTGAGGTGTCAAAAAAAGTAATTGATAAGGAATTATATATGTAATCTTTGCTACATAATAACTCTATAGTGCATTTAATGAAATAAAATGAAAACAAGAGATTTTGAACTGAAAGAGAGGGATGTTATCCAAACACAAACTATATATTATTACCCAATATTTTATAAGAAAGTTGTGTTCAATAAATGTCTATAATTGTTTAAAAAAATAAAGTTTGTATCTGAAGGTCGAACTATTTAAAAAATGACATGGAGCTTAATTGAAACACTTATAATGTTTGTTTTTGAAAATATTTTAAAGTTCCTTAGTTTAAAAAATATTTAATTTGAAATGAAATTTTTCTCAATTAAATTTTAAAACTCTAGGTGGAACAAGTGACCAAAGAGAACAATGATTTACGCACGGCAATGCAACACAGTAGTTTGGGCGTGACCTTAGACACTGAAACTGAACCTGTATTGGATTGCCGCACACTACCTCAAAGACCTGTGTCTATGTATGAAACCAGGGAATCACTGCGATCTCAGGTAACAAACTTTGCTACAGCTGTTATGGAATTGAGTGACAGTTTTGTTTTTATTTATATTTAATAGATTACCTCTGTTATCTAAACAGTAAGGTATAATAAGAAATATATATTTATTCATAGAGATTATTAATAAAATATGTACAAATTTTGTATCACTTATAAAAATTTTAAAAATAGTTTTTTTCACATTCAAATTGAGATATTACTGATGGATCTGGTAGAGCAGTGGATAAAAGAAGTCTATTCAATTCCTTCTATTAGTTCACACTCTCCTTATTTATATTTTGTTCACATTTTTAATCATTAATAAAATCCTTTTTATCTATCCACTCAAGTTCAAATAAATTTGTTAAAACTTGTAGTGGATTACCATTGATGTTAATATAGTTTTTTCAAATATTAATTCATTAATTAAATTTAATGAACTAATTTTAGTTTTATATGGGAGAAAAACTTCACAAATGTGGCAAGGTATGTAATATAGTTATTTCATTCCATTTGGCTTAAAAAAAGTGATAACATATGATTTCATAAAACTGTAATTATTTTAAAAAAAGTAACTAAAATGTTTTTTTTTCTCGACAACTAGGAATTGATTTAAAATTTTTTTGTTTATATTACTTGTTTCTAGTACAAAAAAAATGGCAAAGAAACCATAATTTTTTTTAATAGTAAAGATAGAAGAAAACACGTTTTTGCAATCTGTATAGCAATATTTGTTTACTCTAAGTACTTTGTAAAATTTAAAGTAATTATATTTATGCAAATTTATAGGAAATTAGTATTTGGAAAAATTTAATTTATGGCCCCTATGGTTTTGTAGAAAACCAATAAAGCTAATTGTGAAAAATGTTTCTAAAAACAAACTTTAATTCATGTTATGGTATTTCTTTACTTTAAATCTTATTAGCATCGGTTTTCAGTAGAGCATAGAAAGATCACATTTTCAATTGAGCATTGAAAACCCTACATATTAACATATTTATTTGGGTTGATAACTTGAAAGAAAAATAGTTTAAACATTGCATTTAATTATTTATTACATTTTATACATCAAAAGCTTTTCTTCGCTTTTTATATTATGACGTCAGTAACAGATAAAACCCAAATGAGTAGTCATTTTAAAGCTTAACCCATTCGCTTACAATGACGGCGATCCGCCGTCGCGACCCAGTGTGCCATTCTGTGAAGCGACGGTGAATCGCCGTCCTCCAATATAACTCATTTGTGTCGAGTTAGTTCTCAGTAAATCCAATAGATCGCATATGCATCTTATTCTACAGGCTTTGGGCTTTCTAATGGTAGTATTTTTATCTTCTTTGGACTGTCCGTTCTTTCAATAATTACGTTTTATCTGGCGGCCGATCAGCTGACATTGTCTGTGATGTTGTGTTTAGGTCGTAGTTGTGTGGAATATGTTTATAACCTAACCAAATTGTATTTAATTTGTTATTTGTGTTCTTTTTATGTTACAAATGAGTGGATTTAATATTTTATATGTTGATGAAAGTGAGAAGGAGTTGAAAGATTGTGAAATTCAAAGAATTATTGGAGAATGGGACAGTGATTTGTTTGAGGAAACATTTGAGAATGATAATGAAATAGGACAGTTGGACATTGAATCTTAAATAGATGTAGATGTAAGTAATGAATAAAATAAAATCATAATAGACTGTAATATAACAGGTTCACCACATCATGAAAAATGTAATCTGCCTTGTTCTGCAATAAGTGATAAGTTGCAACTTGAGCAGCCCTCTTGTAGTTATGTTAGGCCTAGGACTCCACTAGATGTAAATAATGTAATTTCTGATATAAATGTCCAAGATAGGTCTGTATTACCATCTAATTCAGATGATGAAAGCTCACAGAATTCCAATCTAATTAAGCTACTCGATCAAATCTACCTTGATGGAATAATTGCCCCTCTGTCTCCTACTGCTAGTGAGGAGGATGATGCCCCTAGTTTTCTTGATCCTTGTCCTAGACATATTAGAGTTAGTACTAGAGATAGGGGTAAACCAAGAAGGGGTAGGCCTAAAGGAAAAATTCCATGTTCCAAACCACCTAAGCCCACTAAAAGGCCAAAGAACCTGTCGGTGGGAGTGTGGACTGTGCCTCGTCGCATTTCACCTACCAGAATGTTTCAAAGTATACAACACAAAAGTTAACTTTTCTTAACTCTTGTGAAATTAAAACATATTCTTTGCACCCTGAAGAATATTTTGGAGTATTTCCAAAGGTAATTTATGCTTTTACTTTAGGATAATTGAAATAAAAAACATAAAGTTTGATATTTTCATTGAAACATTTTAGTTGTTTACATATTATTAAATTATAAAAGAAAGATATTATAAATATTAGTATATATTTTGAAAGTAAATGTATTTGTGAATAAAAAATAACAATAGGTTCCATAAGAAACATAAATATGAACTTAAAAAAAGTAATCAACAAAAACCTTTAAAAATGGTCTAAAAAATTAGTTTTTTATGGCTCAGTCGGTGTAAAAAAAATTGTAAGCGAATGGGTTAAGCTATTTAGCCAGACCTTTTATTTTAGAACTATTCATAACTAGGAATGGGCCGATTCCTAAAATTTTCGATTCTGATTCCGATTCTAAAATTTTCCTTTTGATTCTCGATTCTTTAGTCGATTCTCAATTCTCGATTCTTTCAAGTTATATTAGCTTACATGCTAGGTCTCTAATAATTAATTTAGTTAACATCTTGGTCATATGGCAAAACCTTTTAAAAGTTCTGTTTTAATGTAATAGGCTACAAAAAACCTTCAACCTTGATTTATCAATAGGAATTTTTAAAAGCATAAAAACATATTGGATAAAAGTAATGACTTATTTTAGAGTTAAAAATGTGAACTTTACACTATTTTATGAAGTTTGAAAAAATACCTAAGCCTATTTGCATTGTCTCTCAAAACAAAACAAAAATTAAAAACAAACGAACAACATAAAAAGTAAAAAATTAATACAAATAGGGTAGTTTTTAATATTTAAAAGTCTGGCAGGTAATGTACATTTCTGTTAAAAAACACAAGCATTTGAACACATTGTGGGCCAAGCCGATTTCGTTGCTTGTCACATATAACTCCTGAAGTTGAGATAACTTTTTCAGCAAACACTGTCGCGGGTGGGGTAGACAGGTATTTTATTGCCATTGCACTCAAATGAGGGTATTTGGCACTTTGTACTGCCCAATACTTCCCAACATCACAATCTGGACTGGCTAATGGTTCCCCCAGATAATTCTTTACTTCTTCTTCTACTGTCAATTCCCCTGGGGCACCTTCTTCCTCAACATTCTGGATTGTTAAGGCATACCTTCTTCACATCTGGTGGGATCTTTTTTCTGCAGGTGTCTGGAACAAGTGCAACTGATTCAGGCCTATTTTGTATTTATTACTCAATCCCAGTTGATTTTTAACCGACTATCACTTGTAGGTCCTGTGTCTTAGGATAAAGGTTCTTCAAGTATAGATCTTTTTTGTTGATAAATTTGGGCAAAACGAATGTTGTTAAGTGCTTAAAATTAGTTTTTACAAAATTTACATCTGGCTCTAGCACTGTCTTCCGACTCCAGATCGTAAAAAACCACAGATAACATTTTTTATCTTTTAAACTCATGTTGGTAGCCTAATACCTTATAACACAAATGGATAAAAATTAGGCAATTAAAATAAATTTAAAGATAACAAAGCTGACACTTAATCTGTAACCGATATCAACTCAACTACGATAAAAAGTAGGTATACAAAACTTAAAATTCTAAAAACTGATCAATTACCAAACGTTGAGACAAAACCAGAAAGCAATAGAATGGCGGGCGCGATACCACGATGTATTCACTTTAGCAGAAAAGTAATGCCAACTGCCAATGGAATGTCATGTGAAGGCGATGTGTATATCACTAGGAATTACAACTTATTTATATTGTTAGTAAAACAAAAATATTTATTACTGCATAAATACGAGTATATTTGCTAAATAGAAAAAGTTATAAAATAGCAGGATATGAAATCAATATAACTTCAGTAATAGTCATTTTAGTTTTAAAAGTTGAGATATAGAACATTAAAACTTCTATTAACCGTCAGTTTCTGTTAACCGTCATCGAATTGACAAGACGGCGAATACCCTGAACCGAATCCCGTCGGCCTCTTAACGTTTTATGTTTATTCATACTAGTATTGGTGCTGCTACTTTTGGAAAAATTAAGGCACAGTATTAAACAACAAGCTTCACACTACTTACAGATATAATTATGATGGTTTTTATTTGATAGACAAACGCCGACGGCATTAAAAACATGATGTTATTCTAAGAGCTTTTTGTCCATAGTTACGGGCTGACACACATATTTGTTATGACGTATTGTAATGATTTTCACTACTGTTTTCAAAATTAGACAAAACCTTAAAAGTAGGAAATATTGACTAAATATTTAGTTGTAAAATAATCCTTAAAAACGGACTTGGTTGACGTTAAGTACAAACATTAATACACTAGATAAGCTCGTCCTTACTAGGAAGTAAATTACAACGTAAATTCCTTAACAAGTAAATTATTTGGTTTTAAAACTTTTACTTAATATGAATCTTGGATAGTATTTATTGAATCTATAGCATTACTTATCAGAGAGAGGATATATTACACTTTAGTTCTATATTCCAAATATTTATAAACTCACAAATCAGTCAGTTGTGACACGTTTACATGTGTTAGTGATAAGCGCCAAAACACTTTTATCGCCAATCAGTTTACTATGTGGGTAACCGGAACATGAAATTGTGGTTTTGTTGTTTATTGTTTACACAAAACACAAAAAAAATTAAAACAGTGTTGCACAGATAATAAAATTTAATTAAATCAAAAACAATGTCGGGCCAATTGGTCCGACGGAGTTTATTTACGTTTCATTTACGGTAGGTAAAAACTATGTTGGGCCAGTTGGTCCGACACGTATTTTTATAAATATTATGATAAGGAACGTATATTCATATAGGTGAACAAAGTATAAGAACACATTTGTTTAATCCGCAGATTAAAAAGGTTAGGATTAAAACCACGAGGTGCGGTAAACCCTATTGTTAACAAGGTTACTCTGGATTGCGTAATTTACGTTAATATTTAACATAGCAAGTTTAAGCACTGTTCTGAGCAAAACCGAGTCATTTAACAATAAAAACGCGACGACACTGAATTTAATACAAATAAATTATAAATTGTTCATATTCCTTAACTACGCACTTACCCTAGGTAAGAAGTGAAGCAACGTTTGAATCGAGGTTGAAGTCTCCACAGTACTGTGGTCGTCTCTGGCAGCACAGAAGTCTTGAAGTCGTTCACGCAACTAAAAACTCAATTAACGTCATGAGTAAAAGTAAAAGCTAAAATTACAAAGCACTTAGGTTCTTGCCGCGAGTCCATGCACTGAGATTGCGCAACCGACGAAATCGGGCGACACTTTGACTAAACGGCGAAAAATATAGTTTAAAATGTTCATAAACGCGGTCCGAACTTTAGGCGTATATTAATGAACGAAAACGGTACTTTAAATTGTCTGAAACAAAACCCATGCGGATTAAGCGTCGCGGTTAGCATAGGACTGCACTGGTCGAGGGACAAAACACTTCTTTCTTTGTGTGTCGACACGGAAAAACAGTACGTAAAATAATGAGGGGAGGGGGATGCGGAGCGTTCATCCAGAAAATCAATACTTGTTTCCAATATCGATTAGCGTGTCAGAGATCACGTGATCAATACGTCACGGCACAGCTGATAGGTAAATCAAAGCAAGTTCAAACCTTCGAGCGCTGACTCGAACATACCGCCCACCAAAACGAATGTTTTTAATCCACCAGGCGGGTAAGGGGCGAAGAACCATAAAGCACCGGGAACCGAGGGTGCCGAAGAAAAAAGTGGCAGGGAAAACGAAGAAGACCAAAAGAAACAACAGGGGCAAGAGCGCCGAAGAAAGAACATGTAGGAAAGCGGTGAAGAATTAATGATGAAGCGGAAAGCCGACGAGCTTGTTAACTGGTCGCCTCAGCTGTCCGTGAGCGGTCTGGATCGTGGCTACTCTAGAGACGTGGTCTTTTCCAGGATGCAGACTGATGATCCTTCCCATAGGCCAATGAAGGGGGCTTGAGTGTTCTCCAGTTATGAAGACGAGTTGATTTTCCTTGAGTGGCGTCGAGTCCTTATTCCACTTGTGCCGTTGAATCTGAGTGTGTAGATACTGAGTGGACCAAATTTTCCAAAAGCGGTTGGACATCTGTTGGAGCATAGACCATCGAGATTTAAGCGGAGGTTCAGTATAACATTCTTCAGGAAGTGACAGTAGCGGACGGCCAATCAAAAAATGCCCAGGAGTGAGAAAGGACGCTCCTTCGCTGGGGTCTGGCGAAACTTCGAAAATAGGACGACTGTTCAAAATGGCTTCTATCCTGATGAACAGAGTCGATAGCTCTTCAGCGGTGAGGGTGGTGTTGCCTACAGTGCGTCGCAATAACAACTTAGCGGATTTGACAGCGGCTTCCCAAAGTCCTCCGAAATGAGGGGCAGCCGGAGGATTGAAATGCCAACTGATGCGTTGGTCAGCTAGCTTGCGTTCAATAAGCGAGTTAGAGCGGTCCAGGAACTTGTAGACATCGTTAAGTCGGTTAGCAGCGCCAGTAAAATTCGTGCCGTTATCGGAATAAATTTCTGAAGGTAGACCTCGTCTAGCGGTGAAGCGGTGTAATGCGGCGAGGAAGGCATCAGTAGATAAGTCGGTCACCAATTCCAAATGAACTGCTTTAGTGGTCATACATACAAATAAACAGAGGTAAGCTTTCAATAGCTTGGAGGTGCGCAGATGGTTGGCCTTTGTGTCAAAAGGTCCAGCGAAATCTACTCCGACTCTATAGAAAGGTGGAGACGGCGTAACTCTTGATGAGGGCAAAGGTGCCATCATGGGCTGGCGTGGTTTAGTTTGCATGCGGAAACATCGAATGCACGCATGGATGCGTTGGCGAAGTAAAGATCGCAGAGCTATGACCCAAAATTCACTATTGATCAAGGCTTGAGTGGTACGCGGTCCAGCATGCAAGGCCAGCTTGTGATAATGGTCACAGATGAGGTCAACGTAATGATGGCGCTTTGGTAACAGAAGCGGGTGTTTAGAATCATAACTAAGAGACGAATGATCAAGTCTACCGCCCACCCTGAGTAGACCATGGGCGTCGATAAATGGTGTTAGGCTACGTAAATGGTCATTGATGCGTTTACCAGTTTGAAGCTTTTGCAGAGCTTCACTGAAGACAGAGGTTTGTACCAGTTTAACGCATACAGCTTTTGCGTTATCCAACTCCTGTACTGACAGCGGTCGTAGCGTAGGTTTAACTGAGGCTGCTTT
Organism: Prosapia bicincta; assembly: GCA_036971475.1. Taxonomy (NCBI): domain Eukaryota; kingdom Metazoa; phylum Arthropoda; class Insecta; order Hemiptera; family Cercopidae; genus Prosapia; species Prosapia bicincta. The sequence goes on along the minus strand of JBAIZL010000007.1, from coordinate 7,667,908 downwards.
GGCCTTATAGCGTGTGTTGTGATGATCGCCAGGCTCTTGTTGCGACAGTGGTCGATGAATCGTAATACGTACGCGAAGACATGATGAAGAGTAGTTAAGCTCGAATGCTGCTCAATGATTTCCATAAGACGGTTGGGCTCTTGCACAGCGGCACAATTAACCTTAGCCTCAACCTTTGTTTCCGTCTGATCCGGGTTAGTGCCTTTAGGCCTAGACAGATTCCAAGTGGTAGGACAATGTAATAACCAAGGAAGTCCATGCCACCAAAGCGGGTGTGTGGCAAGTTGATCAGGCAAACAACCGCGAGACGCAACGTCTGCGGGGTTATCAAGAGTCGAGACATGAAACCAATGATCCATGGAGGTGATTGACACAATCTCAGTGATGCGGTTAGCTACGAAAGTTTTCAATTGATGAGGCGGGGTCTGAATCCAATGAAGTACTATCTCAGAATCAGTAAAGAAGAGAGTGTTAGCGATTGGAATAAAATCAAGAGCTGGTTGAATTGATTTGTATAACTTAGCCAGCAGTACTGCGCCGCAAAGTTCCAAACGAGGTATGGTAAGTAATTTAACAGGGGCTACCTTACTTTTAGCTTTCAACAGGCTGGCGTTGACGAACCCGTTAAGCTCAGATCTCAAATAGATAGAAGCAGCATAGCCTGCTTCGGAACCATCACAAAACCCAACGATGCGATGACTGGCTGATCGTGTGCCTACATGGCGAGGAATTTGAATAGCAGACAAACAAGCGAAATGGACAATGAAGCTGTCCCATTGATCGAGCAGAGGGGCTGGCAGAGGCTGGTCCCAGTCCAGTTTCTCCAACCACAAGCGTTTAAGAAAAGACTTAATCCAGAAGGTAATGGGCGTTAAGAAGCCAAGCGGGTCAAAAGTGCGAGCGACGTAGGATAAGATGGTGCGTTTTGTGGGCACCAGCGTAAAAGTTTGAGTTTGATACGAGAACGAGTCTGACGAGGGGTTCCATTGCAAACCCAATATTTTAATTGCAGCGGATTCGTCCTGAAACAACAGCGGATTTTCCAAATGAGAGGAAGGTAGCGTTGCGAGTAGCGAGGGTTCATTTGACGACCATTTTCTGAGTTCCAGGCCGGCGCGAGCGAAAATGTCGATAAGTTCTTGTATTAGCGCCTTAGCGGCCTCGGGCGTGTCGGCTCCAGCGACGACGTCATCTACGTAGGTCTGATGAAGGATTGCTTCGGAGGCTGTAGGATAGCGGGTTCCCTCATCCTTTACTAGTTGTTCCAGCGTTCGCAGAGCTAAGTAAGCGGAAGGGGTTAGGCCATAGGTGACCGTAGCAAGTTCATACTCGATTAACGGTGATTGAGGTGAAAACCTGTAAAGTATGTGTTGGTAAGAACGATCCTCAGGTCGGACCAAAATTTGACGGTACATCATCTTGATGTCGGTGCAGACAGCGTAAGTATATAAACGAAAAGATATGATTAAATTAGCCAAGTCCTTTTGCAGTTTAGGACCGGATAACATTTGCTGATTCAGAGTGTTTGCGTGGCAATCGGGTGATGACGCGTTGAATACCACTCTAAGCTTAGTAGTAGAGCTGGTGGTCTTAAATACGCAATGGTGCGGAATAAGATAGTCAGAAGCCTTGAGGGCAGGGTACATGTGCCCTAGAGCGATATACTCGGCCATAAACTGATGATATTGTATGGCTACCTCAGGCTGGCGGTTTAAACGCTTTTCTAACGCATTATAACTCGCAAGAACAGTGTTACGGTTAGACTTGAGCGAGATAGCTTCCGGCTTAAATGGGAGTGCTACGATGTATCTTCCCGTTGCGTCACGATCAGTAGTGGTTGCGAACAGTTCTTCACACAATTGATCTTCAGGGCTGAGGTGATTTGCTGGTGCGACTTCCTCAACTTCCCAAAAGCGTCGAATGTTGTCATCAATTGACTCTAAGGTAGTGATAAATGCGCGCGGTCGATGAGGCATACTGTAGGGTATAGATCCCATGATGACCCAACCTAACCTAGTGTTAAGTGCTGAGGGTTGACCTTGGATAATGGTGCGAGGTCCATTCGTGAGTATTTGGGTGAAAACATCTGCCCCCAGTATAATGTCAACACCGGCAGGCGAATCGAAATGAGGGTCAGCTAAAGGTAGATGCTGGTATTGAGCCCTTATTTGAGAGGCTAACCTAGTAGCCGGCAGCGGGTCAGTAATGTGGTTGAGCACGGCGGCTTCAGTAGTTAGCATAACACCAGGGTCATGCCTCGAGAATAAAATCAACGTAACGTACTCGTGGATACGTGTGGTCTTGGCGGCGACACCAATCAAAGACATATTTGAACTCCGAGTAGGTAGGCTCAACAGGACGCTTGCTTTCTTAGTAATGGCGGATATCTGACTGCCGGGGTCAATAATAGCTCTAAATGGAAGCGGTCGGCCAAATTGGTCCTGAATGATGACCTGCGCGGTGCCTAACAGAGCGAGAGGAGCTTCAATATTACAAGAAAGAGCATGCGGTACCGATTGAGTAACGAGGTCAGGTCTAGCTGTTGAACGAGGGTGTCGCGGTGAAACTAGTCATTGTTGTGCAGGAGAGTTGTCGTGTAACAATGTGTGGTGTGCCTCGTTGCACTGCTTGCAGCATTGTCTGGACTTACATTTAGCTTGGAAATGGGAGCCAAGACAATTGAAGCACCGTTGTAATTTCCTGATGGCATCCTGGCGTTCCACAGAAGTCAGTTCGAGAAAGGATTGACAGTTAATGATGCGATGTCCCTCTCCGCAATAATAACACATGCCTGCGTGTGTCGTAGAAACATGGGATTGATTCATGTGAAGCGGTGGTAATCGATGCCGGAATACTGACATCCTAGGAGTGTTCATAACAGGAGGTATATTTACGGGGCGCGGCCCGCTGAATGGCCGTGTAGGGCCTGACGCAGCACGTCTAGGCTCGTATACATAGTTTGTAGCCTTAGGTGTAATAGAATTGTCGGGCAAAACCGAAGGCTGGACAATTGGACTATGTTCCGTGTTGAGGTTAGGTTCCATTCGGTCAAAATTTAAATCACGGGCCCCTTGCGAATCAGGCTCATTCACTGACGACACCAGTATGCGGGGTTGTTGAGCAGCTCTCGCGTTAGTAGAAGCTGCGGCAGGCGGTTGATTCAACAACTCTAGAGCCCTGGCCTGTTCCGTAACAAAGTCATTTAACATTTTGTATGTGGGCATCGTATTAGTCCCTAGTCTTGTTTCGAAGTTGAGACGAGTCTGTGAGTCCAAATTGTTGACAGACATTTGAAATAGGAGGAAATCTGCTAAGTCATCTAACTGAATAGCCTTTAAGGCGCACACGGCGTTGGAGTGCGCAGTCAAAAACCGGTTAAGTTCAGATTGAGAAGCGGTCTTAATAGACTTAAATTCTTTGATCAATTGAAAATAATGGTCAGCCAACCTACGAGGGTTTGCATAGCGGTTGCGTAGCGCCTGGTAAGCAATTTCGTAATTGCTTTCAGAGATAGTCAGTCCGGTAATAACTGCTAATGCATCACCTTTCAGAGTGGATTTCAGGTATTGAAATTTTTGCACCGCATTGATATTATTATTACCATGAATCATAGAGTCAAACATTGTGATGAAGTCAGTCCATTCGTGGCTATTACCTGAGAAAACTGGTATTTGTAGGTTAGGTAGGCTTATACAATTGGTAGCAAGATTGCCTGGCGAGGTTGGTCTTACCTCCGTTTTAATGATATTGGGGTATTTCACTAACAACGGTAAGTACATCTCTTGAAATTTAGCCTTCATTTCGAACGCTTTTTCCGCGAACTCGGCAACTTGTCTTTCAAAGGTCTTTTCCATGTAATCAAACGTTTCAAAAAAATTAGCCTGAATTCGCCTAAGTTCCAGAACAAGTCCTTCCGGAATCTCATTTTCATTTAACACACTTTTCACTTGCTCTAAGTCAGTAATAATGTTCTTTAATTTTGCCAAATAGTAGTCAGTATTAATTTCCATTTTGAAATGTTCGAAAATTTTCAAATATAAAATTTCAAAAAAAATTTTAAATTTATAAATATTGTAAGTGGACTGTATATAAATTATCGTGAAACATTTAAAACCATTTATAGCTGAAATAATTCAACAAATGTTTAATTTGGTCACAAAGGAACCACGTGGTCACTAATACAATTATCGTGAAATTTAAAGAACCATAGGTCGCTGAAATAATTCAAATAATCCGGCCCAGTGGGGACCAAATGTTTAATCCGCAGATTAAAAAGGTTAGGATTAAAACCACGAGGTGCGGTAAACCCTATTGTTAACAAGGTTACTCTGGATTGCGTAATTTACGTTAATATTTAACGTATAAAAACGCGACGACACTGAATTTAATACAAATAAATTATAAATTGTTCATATTCCTTAACTACGCACTTACCCTAGGTAAGAAGTGAAGCAACGTTTGAATCGAGGTTGAAGTCTCCACAGTACTGTGGTCGTCTCTGGCAGCACAGAAGTCTTGAAGTCGTTCACGCAACTAAAAACTCAATTAACGTCATGAGTAAAAGTAAAAGCTAAAATTACAAAGCACTTAGGTTCTTGCCGCGAGTCCATGCACTGAGATTGCGCAACCGACGAAATCGGGCGACACTTTGACTAAACGGCGAAAAATATAGTTTAAAATGTTCATAAACGCGGTCCGAACTTTAGGCGTATATTAATGAACGAAAACGGTACTTTAAATTGTCTGAAACAAAACCCATGCGGATTAAGCGTCGCGGTTAGCATAGGACTGCACTGGTCGAGGGACAAAACACTTCTTTCTTTGTGTGTCGACACGGAAAAACAGTACGTAAAATAATGAGGGGAGGGGGATGCGGAGCGTTCATCCAGAAAATCAATACTTGTTTCCAATATCGATTAGCGTGTCAGAGATCACGTGACCAATACGTCACGGCACAGCTGATAGGTAAATCAAAGCAAGTTCAAACCTTCGAGCGCTGACTCGAACAACATTATTTAAAAATGAGTTTAAAATATTTTCACAATTCTCTGTGAAAATGACGATATTGTGGGCAGCAGCTAAAGTATTACAGTGCAGTGACGCGTTCACTTTGTTTGTTAAACTACATGAACTATTTCACCTGTAAGTTTATATTACTGTACATTATTTTGCTACATTTGTAGCTACTGTGCGGATCTTTTTATCATGTAATAAATAGTTTCATTTGCTATTATAATCGTGTTAATAGTTCGCTCCAAAATATATTACATTACTGTAAGAGTAATATCTGTCTATAATATAATTGTTTGAGGTTAAGTTTTTGAGCAATAATACAGTGTTTCTGTTATCCGTCTATTCGCTCAACCATCATGGCCACAGTTAATCGAGTTTTTACTGTACGTTTTTGTGTTTTGTTCTGACATCTATAAATCAGTTGCAGTAAGACACGTGGGGGGGGAGAGAGAGAGAGAGAGAGTATCGAGCCCGCTCTAGTGAGAGAGAGAGAGAGAGATGAGCGATGTCAAACGACCTGAAATGGTTACGATCTTGATTGTTGTTGCTTCATAAATAATAATATTTTTGTTTACTTTTATCATTTAATTCATTCAAATCAACTAATACATAAATAAGACATAGCTGGTAATTAATTATTTTTCCTATAAATTACTCCACACACATATTTTAATATTTAACAAAATAGGAATTGGAATTGACACTTTTATGAATGAAGAATCGAGTATCGACGATTCCTCGATACCACCTAGAATCGACAATTCCTGGAATTGAGAATCGGAATCGGCCCATCCCTATTCATAACCTCTAACTCGGATTTTTAAAATTTTTATGTACATTTAGAAATGATGTAATACAAATCTTAACCACAGGGATTAAAAATATTAGTATATATATGTGTCAGCAAATTAGTCACATATTGTTTTCATGACAATTTTTTCTTTGTTTACAACCTATGCAAGTTGACTCTACTGCTTGACATTTATATTCGTTTGAAGAATATAATTTAGTTATCGTTATATTTTGTTAATATCATTTTAGAAACTCTAATATCCTGCAGGAAATTCTTTAAAATGACTTATAATTTTTTTTTACATGAAAACTTGACAAATGAATTGAAAATAGCAATTATTCATGTTACAATTGGAACACTCATAATGTGTAAATAAAACGACTAATTTGCGAGTCAATTTATTAAATCAGATCATTGGGATTGTTTTGATAACATTTTTGCTATCATCAGGTCAGTTTTAGATTTAAGTAGGAAAGTATGTGTTGTGTGTATGTATGTAAGTGTATATTTATGAATGTATGTATGTATTTATGAATATATGTATGTATGTTCATACAAAGGCTTTTTTCATTACTGGCCTGATGGTGATAATGAAAATGTTGCATCAAATTGTAAGCATTGATTTTATTTAATAAATGACATAACCGATTGGCAAATCAGTCGTTTTATTTACACATTGAAAAGAAGTAATATAAAAAAAATATTATAACCAAATTCCTATTTATATTGATTTTGTAATTACAATTAACATAAATATCTATATACATATGTCAGAATAACAATATTAAGTGGGAAAATAGAAAGCGAATTTCCTTACAATTTTTCATACTCCTTTCTATGTAAGGTGTTCGACTATTATTTTTATTTGTTACTATTTATAGGCTTTCTTTTTTTCATCGCTTGCATTGTGTTGTAGTTTTATTTTGCATTGTCTGTTTGTAAAACAAGGTTCAATAATGTTAATCTAGTTTGTTTGTTTATTTAATTCATTTTGTTCATTTTTAACCCTAGAGGAATACTGAATTTATGATATTGTGTGGTAACCATTATACAATGCAGGTTTTTCATATAGATATTTGAGAAGTTAATTCGTATCTATGGAAAGTTGGCATGTGCCAGAAAGCGCTAGACTTCGAACATGAAAATAATCAGTTCAAATCTGACCTAGATCCCCAAATTTTTACAACTTGATTATCGAATAAATGTTTGAAAACAATGTATTAACACCAATTGTCATCCACTATATGTTTAAAAAAATGTATTTGAACTTTATTGGGTGAATAAAAACATATTTTATTAATGATTGAAAATTTGAACAAGGTATTTATCAGGAGAGTGTGAGCTAATAGAATAAATTTAATAATAAGTATGTTAAATTGATAAATAATTTGTGTTAAACATAAGTCTCCGGCAGTTCCTGCTCTCTAGTAATACAGAGTGAATATATACTACTAATTACACTATAAACATATGATTTTACTATAAAAGTATGTGAATGGATAGATACTAAATATTCCAAGAACAAACTACCTCATAGTTAATAACTTGGAGCAACTTTGGTGTAATTTTTAATGATAAAATAAATAAATCCTCTAAACCACAAAAACTTTTTAATAATGTCTTGATGTACATTTCGATTTCAAAGCAATCATCTTCATAGGAAATTACTACAAGACTAATTCTTATGACTTTACAGAATATATATCTAGGCCTTGTATTTATGGCTATCTTTTTATTTGAATAATCAATGACCTCTTTGAATGCATTTAAAATAGAAATTGCAGAAGTGGCTTTATAGCTCACAATTGACATTTAGTATGAAAATATTGATTCCTTTGAAGTCAGTTCATTGATATATCAAGGTAAATTGGTACAAAATTGAAATTTTAATAAATGCAATGCTCGTTAGTGTTGCGAGTTACAGAGACCAAGTAGGAACGATATTTAAAGCCAATATTCAAATTTTAAAATATATAAAGGTGTTCAGAGTTGCTGAGGTGAAGAAATTGAGTTTTATTTTATAACATTTCAAAAATTTTTTAGGCACTTTTAACCCTTTGATTAACATTCATGTACCAGTACGTGAGATTGGGCAACGGCCAGCGGGAGCATTCTCGTATACGTACGTTCTACCATTTCTCTTAGCATTGCTTTAAATTTACGATTTATTTTCCTGTGATTTCCAAGTTAAATATTTGCAACTATCTGGACAATAAATACTATACAGAGTATACTAAATCATATGATTTATGAATGTAGTGGAAGTGGGTTAAGTTGGTTGTTTACTATTTAATGGAAAATGGCGTTGGCTTCAAAGTGTGTGTGAGTCGTTCAAGATATTTTCTTTATCTGTTGCGTGATGTTTTATATTTTATAGTTAGTGTTTTATTATGTGGAGAATATTTAAATTTTTTCGAAATAGTGAATGGAAGTAATTATTGCAGGCGAGTGGAGTGGGTGTTATGCCCCAGTCAGAAGAAGTGGTGCGTAGAACTGACCAGGTAACCAAACGCATTCAAGAATTGTGGGCAACAATGCAAGCTCCAGACACAAGACATGCTTTTATTCCGTGTGCAGAAAGGATTCGAGTAGCAGTTGCCGAGTTGACTGCTATTTTTCCACAGGTAAATATTTTAAAATTTGAATAATAAACGCAAATTTTATATTACTTCACTGAAAAAAATATTGAGTTGAATACACACCACTGTTTTAACTGCAATAGATAATATTGACTGTCTACTTCAATCAAGGGATGATATCCACCTATGGTTTAACTTTCTCCTACTGTCATTTACCACAGGATTATTAAATTTCTCTCATATTCAGCCTATTTTTCCTTTCCCTCCTATTATATGAAAATAGTAGATATCTTGCTTAGAAACTGTTAGGAGGTTTTGCATCAGATCTGCAACTCTTATCCCATTCCAAGGGCTTACTCTACTCCCTGCTCTAATCCTACATAAGGATTGTTTATTCACAATCCTTTTCTTATCGTTCATAAGGTGTAATGTTATTTTGTATTACCGCCTAAATAGTCTAATTCAATAGGATAATTCTAATTGTCGCCATGAGATAGCGACAGCTGACCGATAGTAAAACCGCTGTGCGGGAAAAATTTGATATTTCCGATATAGTTTTAAAATAAAATAAGGGAGTCGTTGAGAGGGACTGAGACTAGCAAGTCGAGAGAGAACACGTCTTCCTGGGAACCAACGGACTGCATCTGGCCGCTTCCCAAGGGAACCAGTGAGAGGTAACAATTAATATTTATATCGACTAATAACAGATAAACAATTTATTTCATGTTCCTTTTTATTTTTGTTAATAATTTGTACATTTATTTGAACGCACTGTCCACAACCCTCGGAGGATTTTATGTCATTTATTTGTGCTAAGTAAAACTAATATCGATGATTTGCCGCTTTAGTAAATCCTTCAACGGCAGTGACGTTTGAAAAGAAAGACAATCAAATTGATAAATTATCTTAAAATCCTCAATAGAATTAAACAGTTTGAGACTGCATCTGTGTTAAAGCCTGTAAATTTAACAAAACTATTTTCTAAGACTGGTGTTTGTTATTTTTTAAAACAAATATGAAAAGTTGGGTATCTGGTTAGAATGGGTTTTGTTATTAAAATGTAAAATAAAATTTCCTTATGTAAATTATTCAATTGCCAGATTAATAGTGAGAATCCCATTTTCTTTAATTTTCGAATAATATATGTTCCTACGGACTTTTCCACTTACCTCTCTCCCTTTACTCCTTCTTCATCTCTGGCCAACTCATCTCCTTCCTGCTCTTACCTTATGATGTTACACCCCACTCCTTCTCCGCAGGAAAGTAATCGTTTATCCCTTGAATTCAAACTCTGGTCCGATACCTGTAGCTCAAGGAATAAACCTCTCAAGAGAACCAACTCTTGAATTTCTAACAAAAACCAATTAGCCACCTATAAGGCTTTTTAGGCTTTTATTGAGGCTATGGATTTTTTGAGAGACACTTTTGACCTAAAGACTATACTTGGACACCCAGTGAAACTTACTTTATATAAAACTCAAAGCTAATTGGAAAATAATTTTTTATTTACTTTTCATTCTATATTTGAATACTTATTTCCATTATTTTACAGGATTTATTTTATTACATCTTACATAAAAATTGAATTGAGGTTAATTTCCTTAGTTTATTTCCAGTGGAAAAGTATATACTAAATCCCTTCTAATTCTACTTATTTTCTTTATCATAATTCTAACTTTCTTTTGTTTGCAATTATTATAATATTTAAAGTATGACCAAAACTCTGTCTACAATGTTTATCAATCAATTTCCTGTTGTTAACAAATAACAAATAATGTAAATTAGGACCAAACTTTATTTTGATATTGAACATACCCCCCGCCCCCCAAACATGTATATATTTTTATATTATATTTATTATTTACCTTATTATTAAATGCCAATTCTCTACAATTACCAATACTTTTGCAACGGTCAATTTGGCCGTTACAATGTGTTAAATCATATGTGATCAGCTTAACACATTCGCTACCGCAATGTTAACAAAATAACTATTGGTATAGACCAGCCGGCTCACATATGCGCCGTATGGTTTCTCGTCCTGGACCGACGTCTCACATACGCGCCGCTCTGGGTAGTTGAAATGGACTGACTGCTCATATTTGCGACACTGTTTACGTGTTACTTTTATTCCTCTGACAAATCAGTGGTTTATTTTAACGGTTTGATATATTTGTATTGGACTATAGACATGTCTGGCGTTAATGTGGGACATTTGGTCTCTCAGTTATCAAGGTCAATGATGTCAAAATACTCCTGACGCATTGTTAATTCCTTTGTACCCTTTGCACCATTCTATTCCATCAGAATCACAAAGAATGTACTCTAAATGGCATTTATCAACACATGATGTAAACCTGTCACAAGTGTTGAGTGCCTTTGTAAATATTCTGGCCTACTGTATATGGAACACAAATGTAAACAAATTTTATCTCTGATACAATATTGTTTATAATATCAACATCTTTTCAATAAGATATGTAGCCTATATAAGCAATCTGTCTAGCATGACTAGCCAAGACAGTTAGTTGGGAGTTTGTTGATATAAGCCTTTGTATGACATTTCTGTTTTTACGTGTATATAGTGTTATTTCTAATATATTACACATCTAAGCCCTGTTTTATGCAAGTAGCAAAATTTAATAGCGTATATACTTTTTATAATTTATTAAATTTCACATACTTTTAAAAATTTGTCTTTATCAAAATCATATTTGGTTTTGGATTTGAGGGGCTACACTGTAGTACCTCATTGGTGTGAAGCCCCCGTGACATGATAAGATTTTCGTGCTATAAACCGACAGGCTCATATATGCGGCATCCTAGAAAAAACACTAAAAACGGCAAACACAAAAATATACAACAAACACACATACACCAAGGGTTTGTATGAAGTATAATAAGTTATTATAACAACTTTCCACTTTTGGTCTATAATGAAGGTCAGGGCCATGTTAACGAGGTCGGTGTGGAAAGATCGAATTATTACCGCTGGTCTCGTGAAAAACTAGACGGCACATATATGCGCTGCTCGGTAGCGAACGTGTTAAGTTAGAATTTGTTTTTTTTAACTAACTTACCTAATTAGATATTATGTTGATATATTGTGAAATAGCTATACATTGTAGTTGTGTGAAATGTATAAAATAATGCACTGTTTATTAATGCACTAATTAATAAAGTTTCATACAAGTATGGAAACACAGATTTTGTTCATATTTTTTTTTGAATTGTAACAATCAGTAGTTTGCAACACATATAACAAATTTTTCTGGGATAGGAATTTATTTTTAAATAACATATGTAAATCTGAAAAATTTTGAAGGTGGCGTTATATATTATTCAGCATATAATAACACACTTTTAAGGAACTAAAATAAGCCGATTTAATTGACATTAATGAAAGTAGAATTAACTTTACACATTTGAATAGATTTCTACATTCAAATTTTGTGATTTGCTCTAGAAAGTTAATAGTATGTAATTTTAAAATAATATGTAATATCAATTATATATTTGTTTTCAAAGTGTCCAATTCAAATTATAATAAATCTTCAAACAATTTTAAGATAATTAATGATTTTGTTTTCATTTTAAGATTGAAACTTTTGAATATTTTATCTTCACCTGGAAAAAAGTTCACATACACAAAAAGTGTGCATTCTTTAAACTTTTTATGCTTTTTATATTGTTTTTAAATTTATTAAATTACAAATTTGAACTAAATGCTGCATACTGAGTTTCTTGATTACATCGATTGTGAACAATTGTGAAAATGATTATTTTTAGAAGCCAGGAGATGATATAGTGCGTATTGCACTGCGCCAGTTAAACACGAGCACCGTACGCCTGCAAGCAGAATGTGCTGGCCTAGAGAGCAGTGCAGAAAAGGTACGCTTATGTGCGTACAATATGGCCAAAGCTACAAAACAACTACTTACCCGTTTTCAATAGCAGGAACTGTTAGTATATAGACTAGAGTTGTAATAAAGTTATATATTTATCATAGATTTAATAATATTTTTAAGGTTGACAATCAATACAGTATTTTCTTGTTACACAAATTTTAAAATAGGAAATATTTTTTGTCCAATATAGTTAATTAACTTTATTATTGTTTATATAATGTTAAACAGATGTCCATGTTAATATATATACATACTTACCTGTTAATAGTAGGTTTTAAATCTGATGAAGGTAAATATTTTTAATAGAATGTTATTAATATTATGTACAATATTGTTTATTTTTATGATAGATTGACAACTAAATCAAGTAGTTACAAATATAAAAGTATTTTTTATCTGTATAGAGTATACATAGTTGCATTTTAAAAGACAGAAACTATAGTTACTACCACAAAAAAGTTCGATAAAGAAAGTTTAAAATAGTTTCAAGACATTTATAAGATGTAGAGTATTGATTTTTATTTTAAGAACGAACTTATTATCTAGTTATGTGATTCTATTGGAATACATTTTAACTAGTATATCTGGTGAAGAAATCCTTTTTGCATAACATTAGGCATTGCGTCTTTACAATAATGTTTAATTGTTTGGTATTTATTTCCCACTCCCACATAATCGATTTTAGTAAAAACATCTATACAGGGCGATGCAGAAAATCATTAGGAATACGAAAAAAGTTATAAAAACTTTCGCCCATGTCCTAAATAGTAACAAATTTTGGAAAATAGAAGTCCCCCCCCCCCTCTAAGGCATACCTAAAATGTTATAAATTCTAAGTTTGGCTTTATTTTTTTGATGTAGTTATTCGTAAAATGCCTCAAAACATTTAATTAAACTTGATAGTGACTCCCAAAAAATTACAAATTAAAAAAATCAACCATACCACATCAATTCAACACGCTTTGCGCGGTGTAAGTTCTATAGTTTTTTGGCGATAGAAATAAAAGGTGTGTAAATTCTCAATGCAATATTTTCGGTTTTGTGTGTGGAATAGTGTCTGTAAGTGTTTGTTTCGTCCTTTTGAGTAATTTTCCGTCTTATTATCTCAATAAAATAAAATATGTGTGCGAGTTGTATAATTCTATAAGGTTTGTGTCAGGTGAAATGTGGTGCTAATAGTGTTTTGTAAAAGTTTTTTTTTTTTAATTTGTAATTTTTAGGAGTCAACAGCAAATTTAATTACATTTCGAGGGATATTGCGAGTTATTACGTGAAAAAATAAAGCCAACACGTTAAATTAGTAACGTTTTACATGTACTGTGTAGAAGAGAATTTCTATGTTCCAAAATTTTTAATTATTGAGACATGAGCAAAGGTTTTCATAATTTTTTTCATATTCCTGATGACTTTTTTCAACCCCCCCCCCCTTGGGGTATAGTTAATTTTCTCTGCTAGAATCGATTACTTGGAAATGGGAAATAAATACCAGTAGTTTATTCATAGCGCATATTAATTTTTGTTTAAGAGAGTTCGGATATGCAAATTATTCTCATCGTTTATGTTGTAAAAACAAATAAAACTGTAACGTCTTATGAGTGAATGTTATATGTTGGGGTAATTCAATCTGTTTATATTAGATATTGGAAAGAACTAATTATGAAACAGTTTGCTTGAGTGTGTATAGTTGAAAACTTCTATTTTCTTACAATTTTTTTTCTTAGTTCAACTGCGACATTCTGATTTAGGCCAATTATTATCAAGGCCTCCTTTTGTCAAAATTAAAATTCACAGAAAACAATTCCCAGTTATTTCAAAAGGGGTTTTGAAAGACTGTTTGTTCAATCAGTTTTCATTACATAACTATAAGAATGTTCCTGCTTTGGTATTATTAAATCTGTCAAGGTACAGTTTGCAGGATCTTAATCCATTGTGGTACAATGTAATTAATCTAATTACAAGCATGCCGCAGACATTAGCAGGTTCGAGTTTCAGTATTGTATTTCGGTAGAAAAATATTCACACTTATGAAGCTCTAAATGTTATATTTTTTATACGGTTGCAATTTTTTATTCATTTTTTGTACCTGAGTTAGTTAATTATTTGTTAGTTGATTGTTATGTATAATCATAATTAGTAAACAAAAATAAAAGTTACTTACAGTTTGAAGTTTGGTTTAGGCTTTAGGCTCTCACTGTTATTGTTCATTTCTTTATGTAACAAGAGCATACTAATTACAGCTACTGACCGACACTGAATAAAAGCTGTACTGTATAAAATCTTCTCACTCCATTTGACATTAAAACTGCTGAAGCGTTCTATTATGTTTAGATCTCTGACAGTAGGTCAATGGGCCATAAATATTTCACTTTAATAATGCCGTAAGTTTTGAGAGTCGATAAATATCCTTAGAAAACACAGACATCAAGTTTTGTGCGTGACCTATCAGAAAATAAACTCTCTTGAAGCAATCAAACAATGACGGCATTCATGACTAGCTGACCTAGACCATAAACCCCAATGGGTTAAGTGTTTTACTTCAATGACTTCAATGTAATGCAATTACATTTCAAAGAATTGACCCTTCCCACACAACTCATGAATTTATCACTTGTTGAGATTTCTGTAAGTTTTTGTCGTTATAATTTCTGTAATTTAATCTTACTTATAGATTTACATCGTTATTTTAACCTAAGTAAAATTTACAATGTCTTGAATCAAATTTCTATTACTTTCCAAAAATTATTTATGGTAAAGTTTAGTGCATTTTAAATATTTTGTGATACAAGTTTAAATGCATTTGAATTTCAATATGGTGCCTTATATACAATGCAGAAAAGATATATTTTATAGTATATAACTCATGTTACTGTATTATTTAAAATCCTTGTTATAAAAAGTTTATTTTTTATAGTGTTGTAGAGTAAATAGATCGTTGGAAATGTTAGTTTAAACCATAAGTTTAACCTGTGGTAAATTGTAAAAATAAAACAGTAAGGTCTCTCTTAACCGATTTGATGCAGATCGTTGATGGACAGCATTTTTTTCATCTGGTCTGACACCGGGTTGTCCATGTTTGTCAAAACATGTGAAATGTCTGTGTTGTTGAGATGTTTTGTAGTATTAAATATACCTTTGAATCTAATAATTTTTTCTCTCATAAAAAAGATATGTGATCTGTGCCATTTTATCATCTTAGATTGCTATACATTCTTTGTACTTATTTTTAATAAAGCGAAATTAAAACATTACATTTTCAATACGGTATAAAATTTTCAATATGTCAAAATGAACCTAATAAATTGTCTCTTAATTTTTATAGTATGAATTCAGAGTCCTCAACATCTTATTTAATTACATTATTTTAATTTTAGTTTGCCACAAACTTTTGGGATGTTGATACACACATTTTCTATCTTAATATTTATAAATGTTTCACAAAGTTCATTGTATATAGTTACATGGAACACATTTTGAGTAAATCAGCAAGGAAATAAAAGTTGATTTGAAGTATTGCAAAATATGAAGAGGATAATTAAATATTAAAAACTCTATGAAACCGTAAAATCCGCAATGTGCTTAGACACATTTTAAATACCACAGTTTAGTCAATGGTCTTTAGGTTTATATTTTTAAAATAATTATAAATTCACATGTTAAAATATGGGAAACATAATTATAATATAATTTTACATACATAAAGTAAAACCTCTGGTATCGGTTCAATGTGGCGACACCCCGATCCGGATATAGGAGGGTTTAAGCAATGCTGTACGTCTGTACTACATAATCACAAATATTCCATTTGTAAGTAAATATATAATTGTTTTACGTAAATAAGTTGCACTTATTGAAGATTGTAATTATATTTCAATAACAATATAGAGCCATACTTTCAATTTAGTTACATGACTGTATGTACACTTCTTTAACGCTATACTGTACATACATATGAATATTAATTACCGGTTTTGGTAAACAAAAATTGGGGGTCGCTTGTTTCGTTGAAAACGTTTCTTTGATGAATCCACCTTCGAAAGAGTAAACGATCGGATTCTGTTGCTTCGTCTTGTTCGAAGTACTCGATCAGCTGATCAAATGCCAGGAAAGCTTCGCTATCGGTCATGGTTTGATTTCTTTTGTTATCTTCGGCATGTGCTGGCTGTGTCCTCACTAAGTCTATAATACTATGAAATTAATAAACTCATGAACTTCATTCTCTCTCATCCATTGATTGACGTGAACACTGTTCATTTCCTTACAACCAGGAATGTTTCGGAGAAGATTGTTCATTTATTTCACTAACAAGGTTTTCCGTTTGTAGTATGTTTTCAATCCCTTCAATTGTGTTTGCCATGATTTAACTAGTGTTATCGGCCTTATTGCATCCCTTGCTGTAGCGAACCATAAAGCGACATCTAGGAAGTCTTTGTTTTTTAGGCACTCGGAAATATTTCTTTCCCCATCCATGCTCGAGATTATAACTGTTAGTAACTTAGGGCAATATAGGAATCACAGTTTTTTCGACTTTTCTGTCATACTGTTTATTGTAGATCACAAGTTCTAAGTGAAATAACTAACTAAATGACCTAATTACAGAAAATTCTGTAGAATATATATAAACTGAACGATACGTATACTTGAACACGACTGGCTGAGTTGGGAAAAAACAAAGAGCCGACTGCTATCGCTAGAGAACTAGTCCGAGCGAAAAGGTTTCTTGTGAATAAAGAGGTTTACTTTGTTTTTAAATTATGTCTGGATATCAGAGGCTTCGGATACAAGATGGCCAGATACGAGAAGTTTTACTGTTTATGTTTTTCCATTATTAAGTGGGATTTCATTGAGTTTATTAGAAGTGGTAGGACTTTTTTTTATAGATTCACAGTGTATATTTCTGATGTTTATTATTCAAGTTCCAGTTTAAATAAATAACTGTTTTTATATGGGAAAGGGGTTGCCAGAGCCTCTGAGGGGGCTGGACTTTCACTACATTAAGTTTTCTACTGACCTGCAGCTACTGCAGGCCTTCACCACTTCTATCCTACAGAGGAAGATTTATACTGTGATAATGTTACACATTACAAACACAATTCAAGCAGGCCATAAAATTAGATTCTGTAGAGAATACAACACCAACCGACTGCTTTTATACCTTATGGTATTCATCAAAAAGTAAAAATAAGTCACTATGCTTCTACCACCCATTATTACCTTGGATACTCATTTTCAATGCTATCGATCTGGAGGTTGTAAATGCAAACAGACATTATTGGCACTACAGAGATCAGAACCTTCTGGATATAGAAGTGCTCAGCCCCTTAGACTACTCAGCAATGATGGCAAGTTAGTGGTCCCATAGATGAGAAAAAAAACTAGTAGAACACAAAAATACTTCTTTATGACAATGACAATCTTACATTGCTTTCTGGAGCAAAGTCTTACCAAATAATTTATATGAAGTTTATATTGAACTTAAAAAATAAATCTCAACATGTTTGTAGTAAGTTAAACACTTATTTTACTCATTTACTTCCTACTGTTGAAATAAGTGAAATTTTTATTTAGAGTATCATAATTACCTGCCATTTCAATCATTGTCCCACTACTCGTCATGTTTCATAGGACCTCCATCAGTCAGAACCTTTTATAAACTGTTCTTCCCTGCATTCATAAAAAGTTCTGAATGATGGAGGTCCTCCGAAAACGCGTCAACGAGTAGTGTGACAATGCTGGGAATAGCAGGTAATTATGACGCTCTAAATAAGAATATAAATCCTAGCTGAAAAGTAGAAAAAAATAATTGAAATTTAACGAACGAAAGATATAAAATTAGAAACTAACTCAAGTTCTGTGCATTATATGAAAATAAAATTGAGATTCTTATACTTTTATTGAATTTCCACCTAAGGAATGTCTGTGACGGCCATTCAAGTTGGTTATTTGTGATTTTATTGGTTTAGAGTATGGATTATGTGTTTCTTATATAATTGTGTATTAATTTCAATGTTTTTGTAATTTTCAGAAGCAAACATTTTGAGAAAAAAAATGTAATTTGAGAAAACTTGTTAAAAATGTTGAGAAAACTATGTTAATTGTTTCTTATATAATTGTGTATTAATTTCAATGTTTTTGTAATTTTCAGAAGCAAACATTTTGAGAAAAAAATGTAATTTGAGAAAACTTGTTAAAAATGTTGAGAAAACTATGTTAATTTTATCGTATTGATTTTCCTGATGAAATAACATGTTGATAATGTTTGTTATGGTTTATATTTGTAAATTTAGTAACATATTTTTTTAAATTTATGTTTTTTGATAAAATACCTTTCACAAACTACTCATATTTTAAAATTGATTTAAACTCAAGTTATAAAATTAAAGGTTCAAGTTATAAATTAAAAATAGATAATAATAGTGTTGGCTAAAGAATTTTGATTGTTTAATAAAGGGTACAGTTATTATTGAATGCTGAAATGTAAGAGAAAAGGGGCTAGTTTAAAAGGTGTGCATGCTCAAATGTTTTCATTTATTTTCTCTTTGAAAGCGACAACATGGTAAGTATTAAACCAAAAGTCTTTTATGTTAAGTAAAGTGTTAATTTCTACTACACCAGAAGATAAATTCTGTCACATTCAGTGATACCAATGTTTGATAAGTAGAAAGATAATACTTATAAAGTGTGTTTCTCCGAGAAGGGCGTCAAGATAATTCCCCCGTGGCATTGTAGTGATAACAGTACCTCCAAATTGAACGTTTTTAAAGTTGCTAGTTGTAATCATCTTGAATTCTCTCAGCCTGAGTAGGTGGTTGGCTTCGTTAATGAAATGATTGCTTCTAAACATATCAGCAATAATTTCAAGAGTTTTCACTCAGTTACACAATAATTACTTATAATTTAATCAGTAAATGCAAGATGAATAGAACAAGCCATTTTAATTGGGACCAACGTCATCAGTAATCAACATCTACCGAGGTATAATCCAGGTATACAAAACTTCCCTCCATATTTGAGTAGCGGGTCAGCTTTGTCAATGAAATGGTCGTTTGGAAACACGTTAGCAAGTAAGTTTGAAGGTTTATACTCAGTTACTTATAATGGATGTTTTTGTCAAGTTTATGGTAAATTACTGTGTCGGAATTTTGATATTTAGAACTATGGCTCCCTCATTAGTTATGAGAAAAAATATTTGCAAACAAGATGGTATATATCCTTACAGACAAAAATTTACATCTTTGAATAAATCTCGTGATATTAAGAGGCTCATAAACAGACACTATTTTAAATACAAATCCTTGGCAACGGGCAACCACCAGTCATTTTGCTATTTATTTCAGATATTAAAATGAATCTCTGTTATTCAGATGAAATCTTCTACAGAGGTCTATTGTATTCCTTTTGAAGTAATCTTTCATAATCCTAATTATGTAGTAACAATTAATTCTCTAATGCCATTTAAAAAACACCAAAAATTAAATTGTAAAAAAATATTTTGTTAGTGTGCCTCCACTTTTGTAGCTGTTTATAACATGTGTAAGTACAAATTTACTTAGAAACAAAAAATTGTCAAAACGTCATGCATAAAAAGAGTGTGGCATTGTCATAAAGGTCATCTTTTTTGTTTTCATATAACAAAAATTTTTATAACTAAAATATGTGTAAATATAATAGTTCATATTTAGTCAATGGATATTTTATGACAAAATAACATTAAATTTTAAAAAGACTTACTGATTTGATTATTACTATTACAATTTATATACATATCACAACTGATTTGATTATTACTATTACAATTTATATACATATCACATATGACGTTTCTTACAGTAGAACGTCAAAAGTCCGGATCAGTTGGGATCAGGACCCATCCGGACCACTGATTTACCCAGATTTTCAAACAATATTTAAACTACTGCGTATTATTTCAATATCATTAACTATAATCTATTAATGCTTAGAATATCATGTAAGTGTGAATTAAACCAGGAATTATTACAAGATAGGCTTCTGAAAGCTTAAAAAATACAAAAGAATTTAGGTAAAATGATATATAGTAAAAAAATGGACAGAAACAGACGAGTGGGGGCATTTCACTTGAAAAATTTCCATTACAGATGAATAATAATATTAATAGCTTATCATATGATAAATTAGCTAAAGATTAAGTTTAATAATACATTTTATTATTTTGCTGTTTGGTTACAATACGTGTTATTCGTTAGCATGCAAAACATTAAAATCTAAAAAATTCAAATCATAATTAAATACACTGTATGTTGTGTTTTAAATTTAGTTGACATATTTCTTCAGAATGGATGTATCCTCTTTGCATTTATAATTAAAGGTAACTCTAGGTTAAGATATGTATTGTAGTGGCACTAACCGCAGCGGTCTTCATGCCGAGTGCCGTGCATGGTGGAACCACGATATGGATTTGTCACTCAGGAATTTTGACATCCAGATTTCTGATGATCTACTGTAAATGAAAAATTTATTTCATGTTGGGTTGGTAGTATGAAGGAAATGTTTTAAATCATTCATGAACGTTTAGTTTCACCATGATAATTACAATAGCAACTACTACGTATTTTTATCTGGAATGTTATTTATATTACAATGAAAATATTAAACACAACTCCAATACCACACAAATAACAAATAATACAAGTTACTTAAGATTAAACCCTTATGTAGATTTCGATTACCATGTCATCATCATCAGAGGGTCTTATTACAAAATTACAAACTAGCAACAAGAAGTTACAAACTAGAGTGACTTGTATTATTTGTTATTTTTGTGCAAAAATATTTTAAAATGTATTTTTGTGGTCTTGATATTGTATATGTTATTTATATTAATATGTTATTACCTATTGTTGACTTATGTTATATTACAAGGAGTAACATATAAAATTGTGTGGTTTTATAATGTTTATAAGTCTGTTGGAAATATTAGTGTTTCTAAATTGATAAAACTAACACTTGAAAGAAGTATGAGTTTGTTTTTTATCTGACATTTTATGCTGAAGAAATTTATCTGTAATCGGTACACTTCTCTAATAATTAATTTCTTCTCTACAGTAATAAAACATCTATAATTGTGTAATATAATATTTTTGTCTCTATAAACATATTTTTATAGTTATTTGAAAAATTGTTGCAATTAGTCCTCAAATGGTGTGGAACTTGAAAGTTTACTATGTAAGAGGTTATCAACTTAAGTATTAAAAGGAGCCTGACAAATAATCTAGAAAAAACAGTTGAGAGCTTTTTTTACTTGTCCTGGCATAAAATTCCCCTACATGACATAAAATCCATAGGTTCATGCCTCTCGATTTATGTGAATAAAACTAAATATCTTATATCAAGTAAATTAAGTTTTTAAATTGTATTTCAGCAAAATTGATTAAAGCGTCCTCCCATTTTCATTCTGAAAATTAGGTGGTCTTTTCCCTAATTGTGTTCCAATAAAAACTTAAATCATTCCTCCATTCTTTTGTTTTGACTACAATACCCACCCATCAAGACTTCATGCATTTAAAGAACTCTGAGAATCAAAAACAAATTTTAAGTTGTTTGTAATATAGTTTACAAGTAATATTCATTTTCTAAGATATGTAGTGTGGGCCACGTAACTGTGAACTTGGCCTTGAGAGATTGTAGTATAAAATGTATGTATTTAGAAGTGGTAGTCTCAAGTCTAAGTTCATGGTTACGTGGTCCGGGCTATATTATTAATTAGCTGAATTTTTCCAGAGTTCTTTCCATATATTATAATTTATAAGCATTTTGGTTTATAAATTGAATATTAAATAAATAGTAAAATATATGAAATAGATGTTTATTTAATAATAAATATACAAAATGTTAAGTAATACAAAGTCTCTACTTAATAATACTTTTTAAATATAATGTGCTTGCAATTTATCAATTTATGTTTACAAATTAGTTTATTACATTGTTTTCTAGAGGTAGAAGAGTTTATGTTGTTCAGAATAATTATTTAAATGTAAATTAGTTCTTGGCTTGTATTCAGTTATAATTGATTTTTGTGAGGTATAGTATTCATAAAATTTAGACTAAATATGGATCCTAAACTAAGTATATCACAAACTATTAAAATTTATAACAGCAATTTTTTATAAAATAATGTTTCATGTTTTTTTTAACTCAGCTTTTATAATTGATTCTGATTTGTAACTCTAAAACTTTGATTGAACAGTTTAATTTAAAATAACGTTTTAAAATAATTAACATGTTTCATTGCCTACATCATAACTGAAAATAAATTAAAAGCTAAACATAATGGTAAACTCTTGAATTTTGTAGTACATTACGTACGGTGAATCTTAATCACTTTAACATTATTTTAGCGATCAAAAACGTTCTGTCTCAGTAAGTTTTTACAAAATTAAAGTTTGGATAGTCATAAACTAATGTTAAAGTGATTAATAAAGATGAAATTAATAATTAAAGTTTTAATGTCATTTTTTAAAAATAAATGTAATTTCCTGGAATTTATATGTGTATCAGCTTCTGATGTTACTATGTTTATGATTGTATAGTTGCGATATAATTATGGAAAACATATTTGCTGCCTTTATTATTAATTAAAGGTGTCAATAAAAATCTGATTGACCATATTAGAAATTTGATATTTCATCACATGTTCAGCAAAACTATTTATAAAAGCAGATGCTATAGCTTATTATATGGTCTGTTTTGAAACAATCTCCCATTTGGACACTAAACAAATACTAATATTGACTTTAAGCCAAATTGGATCTGTTTAGGGGGGGGGGGGAGGGGGTTAAACGTCTAACTTTATGTTGTTGAATAGGAATTAAATACAAGTGGCAATACACGGGCGAGAATTGTCATACGTGAAAACAATGCTAAAAGTTAACAGGATTTGCAGTTTTTTCTGGATGGATCTTTTAAGTTTTTCTAAAGTTTCACAATTGATACTAGAATTTATTATTTTGCTTCTTTGTATCTATTCAGTCATTAACATATATTTCATGACAAGAAACTGTTTAGAAACTACAATGAAACTCAATTTCGCGAACTAATTCTGTTCTCCATTCTCATTTGTGCGATTCAGTAATTTCGCTATTGTTTTTGTTGAGTAAAGTTACTGCAGAAACCATTCTGTTATTTTATGCTCCTCATAAAGATTAGGGAACCCGTATTCAGAGAACTTGGGAGATTTAATCTAGATGTTGCCACTTGAAAGGGAACTTTCTCTGAAACTTAAGTTGAGCTTCGGCACTTCTGAGTTGATTGATATTTCTGTTAACTTTGTTAAGATGGTCAACTGTTTTTGTCATCTGTCACCAAACGTTTTGTATTATTGAGTGTTGTCTCTTATAATGCTAACAATGCACAGTTCATATTGGATTTCTGCAGTATTAGTCGGATTTTTAATGACAATGGGCATTTTTAATATTAGTTTTAGAGCAAGGAATGATTGAAGTTCTGGACTGTTTCACACTAAGCCTGGATGTGAGAAAGAGTTACTTGACTCCGTCCACTTGTAATGTGTTAAGTGGATAGAGTAATTACATGTCAAATAACTCTTTGTGTATATGCCATTAACATAGGTCCTTCTTAGTATAGTAACTCCTTAGATGAGAATATAATTTTAATAATGTTTCTGCCTTGAATATATATTTTTATGAAGGTTTTTATCTTTGTTATTCCCCCCTCCCCATGAAAATTTTTAGTATTTTAAGTAATAATTGAGCTGACTTGTGAGTTAAGGTTATAAATAAATAACTGCACATGAACTCACAAAACAATATACTTTATTGTCATAAACTTTTCAAAGGCTTATATCGCCTTTATCAGTGACAACACTACTACAAATTTACTACAAAAGTTGCAGTTGTAGATTTGTGGTAGTGTCACTGATGATAACATGAGAAATTGAAATGAGTATGACAGTAAAGTATATTGTTTTGTAAGTTTGTGTGCAGTTATTTATTTATATTATTTTAGTATTATTAGAGTTTTTTTAAATGGTAAATATTTTCCTCATAATTTTTAGATATAATGGTGTAGATCCATGTAATTATTGTGTAGTATCATTAAACTACTTTTTTCCATTCTAAAACCCTAAATATACTAAATACCAAAATAATATAAATAACTGCACACAAACTTACAAAACAATATACTTTTTTTGTCATTTAATTAACACTTATTGAAGTAATTTTATGGTTTACGAAAGCGAAAGACTAAATGTCAAGGTCTTCAATTTTAAGCTTGTTTCGTGCAAACGTAATACACAAGTCTTTAAACAGGATTAAATACACAATTCAGTACATTAGTCTTCCAGTCTTACTCTGTCATTAAGCTATGACTTTAACCACCCTGCTCTATTTGATACTTAGGGGTTGTTTTCTTGTGTGATAAGTTACCATGTTTCATAGTTAGCCAACGGTCTTACCATGTTGAATATATATATATTTCATAGTCATGTAGAAGAGTTATTTATATATTTTAATATTTCAGTGTTGAAGACAAAAGTTTAGAAAATGTTAAAAACTGAAACACTAGTTCTTCCATAAATTATTCCCTTATTTTCACCTTGGGAATGGTTTTTATGTGCTGATAATTCCAGGTACTTCTAGAAATTTACTGCTTTATAAAGATTAACGTTTGAATAATTTAAAAAAAAATAACTCTACACCATTCCTACAAGTATGTTAAAGTTTTGTTCACAGAAACAAAGTAAATAAAATAGTTATAGCAGAATGTAATTGTTTAAAGCTATTTACAGGGTCAGTGTCTAACTTTCGACAAATGGACAAAGTTTTGTCGAATGTATTTACACGAAATTGTGAATGCTGAAATGTTGTTTGTAAAAGTCAAGTATTTTAGGCAGTGAATCGCAAAACATAATGAAATATTAAAGTTCGTAGAATGAAAGTAGAAGTAACTTTAAATTCATTATTGTGGGCAATTATTATTATGTATAATGTAAATGTGTGATTCTTGTAAATACTCACTATAAGAAGTTGATACACGAAAACTGTTATCATTGTTATGTAACCATTATTAAATATTGTACCTATTCCTATTTAAAGGACAACAAACTGTTTTTGGAATCCTTTTTGTTGTTTCATATTTAGAAAATAAAACTTTTCTTGTATTTTTCCCGAATCTTTGTCAAATAAGCAATAATTTTATCAGTAGAAAATAGCTAATTCCACACATTAAAGAAATAGAAAGAATGACACAAAAATAGGTGAATTATAGAATAGCAAAATGAGCTTACTAAAAAGTTCAGGAAACATAAATTCTAAAGAACAATAAAGATATAATTTTAATATGAAAAATTAACAGTAATATTTAGTTACATTTATGAGTAGACATCTAACCACAGATTTCCAAAATTAATGTTGTTTGTATAATCTTGCTTTTTTTGTAGTTTCCAAAAAATGTGCCAAAATCAGAAAAATATTGTTTTATTATAGTTTTCAACTTATACTGAAATTAATAAACCGTTTTTATCGATTGTTAAATGATTTTTTCAAAAATATTTTGTATATTCCTTCTAAACGGTTTGAAGTTGGTTGTTTTTGACATATTTTTAAAACATTTGTTAATAATTTATAACACTCAAAACATTTTTTGGTAATTAATTTATTTATTTTTATATTGAAGTGTATTTTTTGGATTTTATAATTATATTGTGAAAATCAGTTTGTTTCTACTCTAAAATCATTATTTTAAGCGATTTATTGAATAAAAACATGTTTTCATTTAAACAAATTCTAAATAAGGAGTTAGTTTTAGGCTATGTAATATAAAAGTATTAATTTTTACTTCCTTTTTTAATTTCCTATTATTAGTCCACTCTCTCTCATTCTCTCTCCCTCTCTCTATATAATTTTCAATCCTTAATAAAGTACTGTTAATTCATCCACTCAAGTTCAAATAAATTTTTTAAAATTTGTAGTGAATAACCCTTGATGTTAATACAGTTTTTACAAATATAATTCAATAATTAAATTTAATACAGAATTGATTTTATACGGGAGAAAAACTTATTGCAAGAAACAAAGTATGCAATATAGTTATTTCGTCCAATTTGGCTTAAAATAAGTGATAACATATGATTTCATATAACAGCTGATTTTACGTTAATAGGTTATGTGGTAGAACAGCTGTTTTAACGCATAGGTTATGTTACTTTATTTATATTAATTGTAATTATTTATTAAAAGTTACTATAGTAAAATTTGTCTTTTTTGACCTAAGTAAGAATAAAAATTTGTGTTTATATTGCTAATCTGAAGTTTAATATAAAACGAGTATCAACTCGTGATTTTCTTGACTGAGAGGCTTACAAGTTGAATAGTCAAGTATTTGATTGATAGTTATCAAATAAGATGATCATCAACATAATTACTCTATGAAATTAATTTGTGTTTCAACTATTAAAAAAAAAATTATTCTGCTCTGATTTATTGCTTAACAGAATCATTTATGATTTTATTGTAATCTGAATAAAACTCAAAACAATTGTGTTCATTTTGAAATAGTATATCATGTAAGAGAAATTTATACTATAATATAAGAATTAACTTAAATTGGCTTTTAATTTGTACTTTTTTTCTTAATCTGTCAGAAAATATTCATTTCGTATACATTTAAAACACTTTAAATAAATACATGATAGATAATTAGAAATAAACATTTGTATTATTATGTTTCTTATGGATTCATTTGAACTTTGAACTATGAGTTTGGTATTAACACCAAGATATGTATAACTTTAAACTAAATGTTATATTTTTAGAACATATCTAGCGTTTTTCTTAATCTCAAGCTTGTTTTTCTCTCATGGATACATCGTATTGCCAGTCATATTTTTCATTTGTTTATTTGAATATTATATTGTTAAATAAATATATTTTTTGATCGTCAATAGCAGAGTGAAATTGAACTGGTTACTTTCATTTGATTCTTGTTTTTCTATTTGACAGATGTCATCTACAGACTTTTTTCAAAAAAAAACAGAAACCGTACCATAATACATTGCATGCCATTGTTTTAAGAATAATATTATTTAATTATTTGAGCAAAGTCATCTTTTTGATACAATATACACTTTTAAAGACAATATGTATTTTAAGAATGTAATGTACAAATTTTTGTGCTTCGTTATAATATAAACAATTTTTGTTGTTGTATTTCTAAGAAAAGTTACAGTTTAGTTGATTATTTTTAAAAACAAATTGCAATTTTGCAAAACTGTAATTGGTTATGTGAAAATACCAAAGTTGGTTTCATGTTCACATCACTGTGTGTATGTTTCAAGATTTTAATTTGTATGTTATGGATTTATTGGGAAATAGGAAATGAGGGATGGAGTTTATAACTACAGTAGAACCAGAGCCGATCTGGATTAACCAGAAAATGCCTAATAAACAGGGAAATAAAACATATACGTATAGTAAGTAACCTTTAAGTATTACGAATGATGTTGAATATATATATATATATATATATATATATATATATATATATATATTTATTTATTTAGGTTAGTTTTGGTTGGTAAAGATATATAGATTTTTTGGACTAGGAGACTGACAGACTTACCTTGGTAAGAGTCCACTCTGTAGTCTTGAAATAGAAACACATAAAAGCACTTAACCAATGAAATATTTCAACCACACAGTGGTCTTTGTCAATCAAAGAGAAAGAAATATGAGAGAATACAAACCTATATAGGAGTAAGTGCCCTAACTGCTCTAAAATATTCTGTATCAGAGCCCTTCTATCAGTCTCTCAATATTTTTAGACCTTAATCATTATATAAAAAACTCTTCATTTTTTCTCTGTTCACATTTTCACACATGTATCCATATTTTAAAGAATTCAAATTTAAGTCTTCTTCTTCGGAATCTAAGCCTCCATTTAAGAGTAACATATTATAAAAGATACACAACCTAAGTTTAGTTGTGATACCGTGACCTCTGTTACACAATAAATGCCCTATTTTAACAGAAGCGAACAATTTATACTCATAAATGAGTCTGAAAATAGTTTGTTGTAGATAATATCCACTAGTTTTCAGTAATTTAGATATGCAGATAAAGCTGGATAAGAGTTGTAAATTTATATTCAACTGAAAGAACTCCAGCCAGATATTTTAGAGATGTTTTTTATTCCAACCAGATATTTTAATGATGTTTTTGCTTTTATATTTTTATACTTTTATCTTGAGTTATAATACGTTGTTACAATGAAAATATTGGAACCCAAATACCACAAAAATAATCAAAACTAACAAATAAAACAAGTTACCTAAAATTAAACCCTTATGTACTTTTCGATGACCATGTCATCACTCTAGTTTGTAACTTCTTGTTTACTAGATTGTAATTTTGTAATAAGACCCTCTGATGATGAATGACATGGTCTCAAAATGTACATAAGGGTTTAATCTTAAGTAACTTGTTTTATTTGTTATTCTTTTATTATTTTTGTGGTATTGGGGTTCTTTCCAATATTTTCATTGTAATATATTGTACCACTGTGCTCTGGATAATGTGCATAATACATTAATACATAAATAAATAAATAGCTGCACACAAACTCACAAAACAATTTACTTTATTGTCATGCGCGTTTCAATGACTTATGACATCATCATCAGTGACACAAGTTACTTGTCATCATCATGTGTCATCGATGATGAGGATATAAGTAATTGAAACGTGAACTATAATAAAGTAAATTGTTTTGAGAGTTTGTGTGCAGCTATATATTTATTTATAATTTTAACTCACAACCAGCTCAATTATTTCTTGTACATGAATGAACGTTTTGTTTGTTAAATCGGGAACAGATTGAAGATGCCATCTGTAAGAGGTAAAACATATGCTCGCCAATAAAGGTAACATATTTACTTTCATTCTATTGTAAAAGCTAATATATTTTTATTTATTATTGTTAATAATAGAATTTAGAGTGAGTTATTTGTAGCAAACAGTTTTTAAAATCAGGAATTTTAGTATTCTAATGAAATCAAATTCATAGTGGCCAAATGTTTTTAAAAATAATTTGTTATTAAGTAACCAACTGAGTTAGTTGAATTTACAAGTACATTATGTAAATATTCTCTATAATGTAATTTGAAATTAGTCTTGAAAGTTTGTAACTTTCGAGGTAAGATTATTGAATTAAAAAGAGTGGAGTAGATATAAAAATTCAAACATCAAATAACTAATTAACAGGTATAAAAAAATATTTGCTGGTGTAAGAAATGGCACAAAATAAGCTGGTTGGTGAGATGTGGAAGTCTTTCAGCAGTGATTGGGATACTTTAGCTATTCAAGCTGAAGTAGTTGTTCCTGTCAGATTTGTCAGACTTGATACATACTTGTTTATTTTATTATAAGACAATGTTATCAAACTTTTCTTTCAGTAATTTTTTTGCATCACTTGACTTGAAATTGTGTTTTTGTGCTACGTAATCCTTTAGGAAATCCCAGATTTTTTCAATGGGGATTAAATCAGGATAGTAAGAAGGAATTCGTAGTAATGTATACCCATTATTTGCCAGAATTCTGTATATTTGTTGGAAGATGATTTAATTCCATGCTATGTATCATCACTCTAAGAGGAAGCTTTATGGAAACTGTGGTTACGTCTCATCTATGTAGATAATAGCCTGTCCTTCCTCGAGATATTTGAATGTTGGCAATAAATTTGAACCCCTTTCCATCTGAATATCGTATTTTTCAATTAATGTGTTTTTTTTTTGCTTAGTTTTTTCTATCAAAAACCTAATTGTTTTACAGTACCAAGTAATGGCATTCTTCCCTTGAAATGTTTATCGTATGCAAACTTAGTACAGTAGTCTCAAAAATCCGAGTCCCGATATTTAGAACTTTCGTATAACTTGAGCCTATTTCTATTTGAACGTATTTTATCTATTTGAAAGAAAATGATGAGTCGGGCTTCCAAGAACAGTTTATATCAATATGGTATGCAAAGGAAATGAGTCGGGCTTCCAAGAACTGTTTGTATCAATATAGTATGCAAAGGAAATGAGTCGTGCTTCCAAGAAATGTTTGTATCAATATGGTATGCAAAGGAAATGAGTCGGGCTTCCAAGAAATGTTTATATTAATTTGATATGCAAAGGAAATCAGTCGAGCTTCCAAGAAATGTTTATAGCCATAGGGTGTGCAATGAAAATGATTTGGGCTTTCAAGAAATGTTTGTATCAATACTGCATTCAAAGGAAATGAGTTGGGCTTCCAAGAAATGTTTATGTAAAGTTCTCTTAATTTTTCTAATGCTTGAAAACGTACTTCCATATAATCCAAGTTTTCTGTAAGCCGAAGGGGTCTCAGTCCAATCTAATACGAATTATCGAGACTCTACTCTATTAAATTCTTTAAATCTGAGTAACTCTGGTGTTTTGTGAACCTTGAATATTTAAAACTTACAGTTTTTGAGGTTTTTTAATGCACTACTATTGGTATCACTTGGAAAAAAACCACTACTTACTGATATTTTTCAGCAGATGCATTTCTCACTAGATCAGTGCATTGTTCCTACATTGTACAATGGACTGATCCAATGCGAAACGTGTTTTCTGAAAAATATCAGTAAGTAGTGACTTTTTGGCAAGTAATACCAATAGTATTATTGTATATTTCACATTTAACAATTTCTTTGTCAATATCATCAAGATCATATTTATTGACTTCGTTTTATTTGGGTTATTTCTTTCTTGGGGTTAAGAAAAAGTCAACATTCATTCTATATTGTTTGCTTAGTGAGTAAATTATCAAAGGGAAAATAGTTCTGAAATTCCTGTCGAACAATGAAGGAGCTTTTCTTAATGATTCCTTCATGAACTTATACACATTGTATATAATTTCCCTAGTTTGGCTGTGGAGCACATTAGCGCTTCCTAATTCTGACTCGTTTAGGCATTTTCATGATTAGAAATGAGTGAAGATGGCAAATGGACGATCCTAAAAAAACCAGTAAGGAGCTAGAGACAACTATCGCTTCCACTCCCTTGCTCACTGCCAGATATCTGTCTACTGCGCACCTCATCTCACTGGCCAGCTTATATTGAGATCTCAAGTACCTACACAAATAATATTGTCTTCCTTTTGGTAAAATTTCCAACATGGCTTTGCATTTAACAGCCTTCAAGACTGATATAAATCTATAAATAGATACTTGTTATATTTGTTTTTCTTTTCATGTGTTAAGTTTTAGCAGTTTAGAAATGTTGGTAAAATTATGTTAGAATGGTTGTGCTCATGCTACTAATGTATATTATAATAATTATTAAAATATTAACTTTATTCTTGTGTTTATTTCTATAACACTCTTTTGAAAGTTTATACTTTTGCAAGTGTTATTTTTACCAACCCTTAAATGCTTTTGGCATTTGTTGTTTATTTTGGTATTCTTGAACATATCAATTTTGAAAATATTTTTTTTCAGATGCGCTTCATTGAGGTAGTTGACATTATATTGTCTGTGCTAGAGGTTCTTAACCAATGGGTGTCTGGGGCAGGGAAATTGTAAGGAGTTATGCATTTAAATAAGAAAAGAGAAACAAAAATTTTAGATTTCAGTACAACTTCTTCAATTCAATTAATGCAAAAGTTGGACTTTTGTGTGGAACAATTTTTTAAATGTCTGGTTTAATTTTTGTAAGTTTGAAAACAATGTAATTTTTCAGTGTCAAATGATTTCTTCATTGGGTTTTCAAATTCATCTTTATGGAAAACATATTTTCACAGTTGTAAGAGTGACAAGTGCTACAAAATTTTGAATAAATGATAAAGCGGTTAAAAATCAAGTCAAAGAAGTTTCACAATGGAAATATTGGATAGAACCCCAATACCACAAAAATAAATAAAACAAGTTACTTAAGATTAAACCCTTATGCACCCTTCGATGACCAGGTCATCATCATCAGAGGGTCTTATTACAAAATTTACAATCAGCAAACAAGAAGTTACAAACTAGTGTTGCCAATCGTTCTCTGCGGTCACTGTATATAGGCGTGAGGTAAGCTCCACTCCGATCGTTCTCTACCGTCGCTATATATAGGTGTGTGGTAAGCTCCGCTAGGATATAAGCAGAGCTTACCACACGCCTACATATAGCGACTGTAGAGAACGATTGGTATATTTTTGTGGTATTGGAGTTCTATCCAATATTTTCATTGTAATATATTGTACTACTGTGCTCTTGATATTGTTTATCAAAGAAGTTTGTTTAGTTAGTGCAACGTTTCAGCAACTAGTTCGTTCCCTTAATCAAGCCTGAAAATAATATTACATTGCTTATAAATGCGCTTTTAAATACAAGTAGAGTTGCAACAATAATTTAAACTTAAAGAAAAACTCAATGAAATTCTAGTCAAATATTTAATAAAATAACCCATCAATGTAGTGAGTCATAAATTCATTAAAAATAATTTTAAAAAGTAACAATACTGCAAAAAATCATCATTACGTTTTAGATGAATTTATGACTCAATACTTTAAAGGGTTATTTTACTAAATTTTTGACTAAAATTTCATTGTTTTTTTTTTTAAAGTTTCAACTTATTGTAGTGAGTGTACTTGTATTTTATAAGCGTATTTATAAGTAATATATTATTGTGTTCATTGATAAAGAGAACAAACTAGTTGCCTATAGAACAAACTGTTGTACTATTTGATGATGTTTTAATTTTTTAGGTGTAAAATAAGGGTTTAATATATTATATAACTTTGTTAATTAGTTATTGTTTGCTTAATACCTTGTATTTTGACATTGGGTATATTGTTATTTATATTAACTGTAATATTGCTCTCAGAATTTTCATTTCTTTTCTCTGATAAGGATGGTGAATTATAAATAGGATTCGCGTAGGGACTAAATACTCTTCTGATCTGAAAGATTGAGATCCTAGCATTTACAGAGGTTTTTCCCACAGATTTGTTACCAAACAGCCTCTGAACAGCATTTAAAACAAGGGAACTCCAGCACCACTATTTTTTCAAATATAAATTTTGTTACAAATATAATTATATCCTAAAGTGGAAGTTAATACTTACTATTTCTCATAGGTCTTTGTAATTGGTTAGTAAATGTTCAAAATAAAATGAAATAATTACTAAAAGGCGTTTTTTAAAATAGAACAAAAATAATTTGCACTTATCAGAACTATCTTTGTAATTCATTACGTACATATTCACATACTCTAACTACACATTAAGTATATTTACGTCATTAGAATAGAGTATATTTTTATTGTGTAGAGAACACATAGCTCTGTTTTAATTCCAAAATATGAAA
Organism: Prosapia bicincta; assembly: GCA_036971475.1. Lineage (NCBI taxonomy): Eukaryota > Metazoa > Arthropoda > Insecta > Hemiptera > Cercopidae > Prosapia > Prosapia bicincta. The sequence goes on along the minus strand of JBAIZL010000007.1, from coordinate 7,634,270 downwards.
GGTAGAGATAGTTTTTCTTAGAACTATACCCTTAACTTACCCAGTTATTTTTGGAAATGCATATTTCTGATGAATATTGCATTATTAGCTTTGAATGTATCCCACAATAGTCACAATTCATTCCAGAATGGTTCCCGGTATTATGTAGAGATCAATACAACTATGACAGGCTGTAGGTACAACTGCAGAGGATTTATATACAGAAGTGATTATAAAGTCACCATATCCGAGTAGTAGAGAAGGTTCTTGCATATAAATTAATGTCACTTATTATGTACTCATGTGTAACAGGTCTTTACACATCCTGTCCTTGCAGGAGATGATAGCTTTTATGCGCTTTACACATCCTGAGCTTGCAGGGGATGAGAGCTATTATGTGCTTTACCCATCCTGTCCTTGCAGGGGACGATAGCTTATATGTGCTTTACACATCCTGTCCTTGCAGGGGACGATAGCTTTTATGTGCTTTACACATCCTGTCCTTGCAGGGGACGATAGCTTTTATGTGCTTTACACATCCTGTCCTTGCATGGGACGATAGCTTTTATGTGCTTTACCCATCCTGTCCTTGCAGAGGAAGATAGCTTTTATGTGCTTTACATATCTTGTCCTTGCAGGGGACGATATCTTTTATGTGCTTTACACATCCTGTCCTTGCAGGGGACGATTGCTTTTATGTGCTTTACCCATCCTGTCCTTGCAGGGGACGATAGCTTTTATGGCTTTACCAATCCTGTCCTTGCAGGGGATGATAGCTTTTATGTGCTTTACACATCCTGTCCTTGAAGGGGACGATAGTTTTTATGTGCTTTACACATCCTGTCCTTGCAGGGGACGATTGCTTTTATGTGCTTTACCCATCCTGTCCTTGCAGGGGACGATAGCTTTTATGTGCTTTACATATCCTGTCCATGTAGAGGATGATAGCTTTTATGTGCTTTACATATCCTGTCCTTGCAGGGGACGATAGCTTTGATGTGCTTTACACATCCTGTCTTTACAGGGGGTTATAGCTTTTATGTGCCTCTTGTATTAGAAATCTAACATACATTTTAAAAGATAAAACTCGATGTAGCTACCCTTAAAAGTTAATGTAATAATATTATCAACATAACTTACAACAGACTTATTAATCTGTTGTATTTATTGGGGTTTTTAAACAATACTTGTTTGTTAAGTAGTGACAATATATCATGAAATATGAATATGAAAAGTCATTACCATGTTCAATGGCGGATTTAAGGGAGAGTTCAAACCTGTCTCCCAAAATGGTAAATTGAAAATTTTTAATCAATAAAATATCACTATAAACATCAAATAAAATCCCATTTCCAAAGTTAGAGCTCGTCCCTAATTTAAATCTACTCATTAATTAGAATATGTTTAAAAACCCATATCAATTACTATAATACCATATTGTAGTCATTAGTAAATACACCCACAATGTAATAAATAAGTGGTTTGAATTGTAAATATTTGGTAAATGAGGCTAATTAATGATTGTGTAATGCCACTGAGAAGGGCTATAACTATTTCTTTTAGATAAAAGACAGGGTTTACACTATGGATCTACCATATATCTTAGGCATTAGGGAGAGCCCTTCTCCTCCCTCCACAAAACCAGCTCCCCCAATATATTTTCCTGGATCCACCATTAAACAAATTGAAATGGTAAGCTGAAGGTAAGAAATTTCTGAGGATGTTGTTAGGTCTAAAATTTCTTTATAAAAATAAAAATTGTTTACATAACTTAATGTTTTAATACACAATACTCATTGTTGTGAAAACAAATATTCTGTTTACACGAATGACAAAAACTGCTTTAAGCGATTAAATATTATCCATTTGTGGAAAAGACAGTTTCATAAAAATCATTATTTTGTGAGCATTAAAACCTTTGTTATTGGCGTAAATTTATATGTGCCGTCCTTACAATGTAGAATGATTAAGTGTTCTGATATTTGTAAAGTGAATTAACGGTTGAGGGGCTCAATGTGTAACAAAGAGTTTAACTAACGAGGTTATAATCTAGTTCAGTTCGTAATGAATATTTAATCTGTCTTCACAGTTCCGTAATTATACTTTGACAGCTGCTACATCAAGGGATGTGGATTATATCTTTAGTATGTGATCAATTTTATAAAATTTTCATTAACTAGATTAGCTGTGCTCTGTCGCTAACATAATTAGGAATTGAGTTCATTCAAGTATAGGTTTATTTCAGAATAAATAATATCTGATGAACATGTATAAACTAATAATAAATACACAAAAACCTCTTTACCACAAACTTTCTTTATTTTACCCTTATGTACATTGCAGTTACAAAGTAACCATCCTCAGAGGGATATCATACAAAGACTCTTTGTATGTTATCCCTCTGAGGATGGTTACTTTGTAACTGAAATGTACATAAGGGTAAAATAAAGAAAGTTTGTAGTTAAGAGGTTTTTGTGTATTTATTATTAAATTCAACCACAGTATATTCCTAGTAAATAGTAATGTATAAACTAGTGAAAGGAATTAAATAACCATTTTAAACAATAATTCAGCAAATTTATTTTATGTGGACAATAACAAGAACAAAAAGTACTAAAAATATCAGTTCCCAAAGAGACAAAATTTATTACTTCAGCCAAACTAGGTGGAATAGGTATTGGATTGTAAGATAAAATGGAAACATAAATAACTGGCAAATTTATAGTCTACGGTGGTTCATTGGATTGTTTAAACAAATTGCATTACTTGTATTGATCTAATTCTATGTTCAATAAACTACCAACTACAAATCACAATAAATAATACAGTTGAGATCCATGTTGTGTTTCTGGGAAATCTAGATAATTCTTTTCAAGTTTATATTTAAATCATTTTATTCTTTGCATTAAAAATTAAATTTAAACATTTTATTCCCATTCCAGTGTCTGAAACACCGGAGATTAACAAGATTGAAGTATTGTAAATAATTTTTATGACAATCCACATATATAATTTCGTAAGCCAAATTTTGAGAGAAAAATTGTGGAAGCTTCGAAGGTTGTACAGAGCTTATAAATGGCTCAAATTAAAGGTATTTACACGAATGAGCAGGGAAAAATAAAGGTTTTCTCAATTCACTACATTTATACGGTTTTAAGGAACTTAAAATACCCAAAATATCCATAAGAAATACATTAAAATAAAAAAAACTGCCGAGTGTGATTTTCAAATATTTCAGCTGAGAAACAGCTGTACAAATACACGAAAAACAGCTGAGTACAAATATTTTAACAGTATTAAAGGTTAATTAGAAACTAACATTAATATCTTGGGATCAGGTTTAGTTAATAGAGTCCGTCTTATCATACTAGATATGTTTGACTAGTGTATTAAATTAGGAATAATCACTGGTTCTGGAAAAGGAAACATATTTTTGCTAAGATTAAATTAATATCAACAGATCCTAACATGCCATTTCAAAAGAAAAGGAACCAAATTCCTTTAAGACTTGCATTTTCCATAATTATAAATAAGGCTCAGGGTCAAACATTCCTAAGAGCAGGGCCTAAATTGACCAAAGCTGTTTTTACACATGGTCAACTGTTGCACTAAGTTGAGTAAAATCCCAAGATGGATTAAAGATATATAGTGGAAATAGTTTTCAAAAAAATCAAATTGAAAACCTATTTACAAAAAATATAGTTTATAAGGAAATTTTATAAAATATTTGAATTATATTAAATTAATTTGTATTAAAAAATAAAATTTATTGAAAAGTTTTAAATTTCTTTCAATATGAATAAGGGCATTTGCCCCTGCAAGCCCCTAGTTTGTATAGATTTCTGTTTCAATAATTGAAATTTTATGCCTTCCTGTACTGAAGCCATTTAGTCAGCTTAAGGTTGTTTGGTTCCTGTAGTCTAAATGTAGATTTTTATTACTTTAAATGGAGTGTAGGCATTCATTCACTCGCCACAGTTTTATATTATTGCTAAAATCTAAAGTTCATCTGCCATTCCTATTTTTGTCATCATGATTTGACATGACCTAGGGTGATGGAAAATGGTTTACTAACCATTAAGTTCTTTTATAACCGATTCTCGGTTTAATTTTTCAACTAGGCTAACCATTTCTTGTACCCAGTATTCTTGTACTTCAGTTTTCTCAATTTGACACGAGAAGCCTTTCTGGCAGTAAAAGAATCAATAGGGGTAAATAGAAACTGAACGAAAAAACATTGAAGTTTCTTGATGTAATCATCTTGAATTCACTGATTTAACTAATTTTACACTACTTAACTAAGTGAATACATAATTGCTTACTTGCAGCAAGTAAGCAATTACGTATTCACTTAGTTAAGTAGTGTAAAATTAGTAGAAAAACATTATTGAACATATTTAGAAAAATATTTGATTTTGAAAAGCTTCAAATAGTACCATTGTAACAAAACTAGGAATGAGATGAAAAGACTTAATTTATATAATATGAAAAAATTAGAAAGTATGAGATGCCAACAGGAACAAGGTGCTAAAGTTTGGATGGTTGGAAGGGATAAAGGACTCAGGAGAGGCGAGGTTTGAGCTGCGGTCGTCAAAAAAGACAGACTTGATAGAGAAGTTTAAGTTTGTCAACATTACATGAAAATTACAAGATTATAGTGGTCATTAAAAAAATTATTCAAAGTTATATGGGCTTGATAGGACAAATATGATATAGCTGAATTAGGCTACAGGTGTTTGCTCTATTTCAGAAAAGTATATCTTGAGGTTATCTTTATTCTTTTACTTCTTACCACATAGATTCTTTATTTCATTTACATGGTAAAAAAATGTATATACATTTAATTCAACAGGATTTAGCATATAACATATTTCCCCCTTTATGTCTTCTTTAGTCATTTCTCCTTTTCCTACAAGTATATACTTTAACAGAAATGTCTTTCACCCAATCTTTCTAAAAAAAACTTGATTTTTCATTGTATCTATATTTTTAAAATCCATACATGAAATGTTTCTTAATTTTTTAAAAATATTCCATAATGATAAACTCTCTTATAAACATAATAAACATTCATAGGGTTGAGCACTCTCCAATTTTCTTTTATAATTTTGGTACTGTTTTCAATTTCTGAAAGTGGCGGTGTCTATGAGAGGCATGGTTTAAACTTTCCCCTTTAGGTCACTCGTCCTTTAGATTCATAAAATATGCGACAGCAGCAAAGTAGGTTTGTTGTACGCCAGTTCGCACGACTTCATCCATCCTTTCACTTGATTTATCGTATGGCAAAGTCAGATGTGTTAACTGACCATCAAGTCAACAACTATTTTTGTGCTCGGAATGTATGATGAATCATTATTTTTATTGTTAGAATGTTCACAATTTATCAGACGAAGACTAAAAAAAGAAAACGTGAGCTGGATAATGGTGTTTTGAGCAAAATAGGTCTGTACAGAGAGTTTCATCATTTTTACAATGATCTCTATGAAAATAAGAATAAGTTTTTTTTTTACATACAAAGGGGAAGGTCGGCTACAGAAGTTCAGTCAAGGACACTGTATCTCCCAAAGAAATAAATATTGCATTTAAGCAGCAATTTGAATCTATAATTTATTAGTGATGTGCTTCATGTGGTCCATTACTGAGGCTTCATTTCATTGGTCCCTCAGGGATATCTATCCTTGGACAAGTTGAATAATTTTCTTGCTATCCATGATGCTCATCGCACAACAAACTGAATAGGAAAAAGTTCTGTGTTTTACGTCACATCGTGCAACAGGCCCCTTCCTAATGAACACGGCTTTACTTCTACATGTTTAGATTGATCAGTGACTGTTTTGCATTGCTGCATATGACATGCAATGTTGCTGCAACTTTTCACATTGAAAGGATGAGAGGCCTTAGGATTAATTTATTGCCTAACCCAAATTGGCCTTTTGTTTATAACATTCCTTTGTCTGCCAAACGATTTAGTCTTTGAGTCTTATAAGTTGGGAGGATGAATCAGAAATTTGAACTTGCACCTGTGATTCTTCCCAATATTCCAGTTTAAGGCAGATCTTCCTTTCCTTGAAAAAGATTTATATTACAATACATTTTGAGGGGCATTAAAAAATAATCTCTCTTTGAAAGTGAAAATCTTATAAGTTTTATCTTTGTTTAAAACTTTTGTTTTATAAGTTTGGATTGACAAGATTATTTAATATCAAGTTCATTCTAAAACTTGAAACCGTACAGAAAACAATAGCAAAGTTATTGCTTCCATGTTCAACATAAAATATGGGCCCTGTGTAAAACTAAAGACTTAAAAATTTTATTCTTCCTTTTTAAGAACAATACTAGAAGGACTTAGTCATTTCAAAAGAAAGCTTTACCTTTCAAGGTTTGTCGCTTAGGAAATGATAAAAGGATTTATACATTGTAAGTATAATAGAAGTTTATTATAAAATTAAATAACGTTTTACTTTTTTGTTAAGTATAACACAAAAATTATAAATCTAAAATGTTTACTGTTAAATGTGTTCACTATTAGATATTTGTGTTTGTATATTTCCAGTTTCTGTTTTAAAAAAGTAATAATTTTCATTGAATAACAAAATTAAATATAAACACAGTTTTGTCAAATTTTTAGCTTAAAACAGTTTTTAGTTGTAAACCCACCAAAATAAACCCAACTAGTTACTCGTATATGTATCAAAATAGTATGTACATTTTTATGAGTTGTGTATTTGGTTTAAAATTTACAAAGTTTTATTAACAAATCTTTTTATTCTTATTTTGTACATCCTCTGATCATTTCCCCATTTCAATAATTTCAAAATCATGTAATGTTTCCACAATATTTAAGTTTTTAATCTTTGGATTTGTACTATCAATGATGCTTTTCTTAATCTAGTTGGTTATTTTCTGATTTATAATGAGCTTGTTATGTTTTCAATGTGTATATTTAAAAGTAAAAATTGATTCATAAGTAGTCTTTATTTAATAAGATGAAATTTCTTTTCTTTATTAATTGGTGAATATCTGTAGCTAGACTAGGGATCACCAAAACTGGGAAATTTAAAGTGGTCAAAAATGTCATTCATTTTTCTTCATTTCAAAAGTTCATTTCTAAAAATATCTATACTCCTTAATTATGAATAATTTTGAAATATAATTTGTTGCATATAAAAATTTGTCATATATAATTTGTAGGTTAAAAAATATTTTTAATCACAGCTTCAACCTTATTACTCACTCCCAGTCAGCCATAGCTGTTTTCAGAATGCTTTATTTTCAGAAACTGATAGGGTATTTATTTTTCATAGTGGTAATGTTTTCTTGCTTGTTATGTTGGCTATTCTGACATGCTTTTGGTATTGTCATCCCTTTATATTTGAACTTAGTTTTTATCTTTATTTATAATGCAAGTTGTGTTTTTGAAATGTGAATTGTGAAAACAGATAGAACTAAGTGCCAAGTGTATAAAAAGTGGTAGTTTCAGGAGAATAGTTTTAATGAAAGTGAAAATTATATGAATATTAGTGTAAATAGTGCAATTTATTTTAGATACATGTAACAATGGTTTGGTCCCTAACCTATCAACAATGTATTATGTTGGTAAACAGGAAGTAAATTTCTGTCTGTAAAACTTTTTCCAGTGATAAAGTTGATATCACGTTCCAGGACCAGCATAAAGGTAATAATAATTATAATAATATAGTAGATATAAATATATTAACTGATTGTTTATAGTAAAAATTCCAATTAAATATTGCAACAATATTGATTGTGTACAATAGAAGATGTTGCAGTACTATCAGATATCTCTCAGAATATTTAAGTATTTATTTCCTGACAACTTAATATTTCCAAACTAAATCTAGTAATCGGTTGCCTAATCGTAATGAAACTTTGCATACATGTTATAGCCTACATAAGAGTATCATTCTTTGGAAACTAGAATCAGTTATATACTTATTAAAACACATACCTAAAATGACAGTGAAATTTTTTTAAATTTTCAAAAATAATATTTTTGTTTCACGAAAACTTAAGAAAAATATTTTTACCTTAATAAACTGATATCTGTAGGTAATATGGAAAATATTTATCAGATTTTATAAACTAGTTTTTGAGATTAGGTACATAAAGTTTGTTGAATTATTGGTTTTTCTTTAGGATTTTCTTTTTCAGTTTTTACAGCACTTAGGATAGTAAAATTACACAGCTCATGTGCCAAAACATATTAAATATGTCTGATTAATGTCAAATTGTAGTATTAAAAGTTTATAAGATATATAGCATAGTATGGAGTGATGATTCTATAGGTATAGTGATGTTGCTTATTGTAGGTTTACACTTCTGGGATATCTATACACAGCTTCTGGCCTAATTTTGTCCTAAATGTAAGGGTCAAGTTAAACTATTGTACCTTGCCTGGTTTTAGAATGTAAGTCTGAATTGCTTGTCACTGAGGAAATAGCTAAACCACTTTCCATTTCACAAGTATCAAAAATACTATTCAGTATATTTCCCTTTAACCTATCTAGGTTTTACTAATAAATTATAAGGGTCACTGTTTCTCCAAATCAATAATAATATATATAAGTTTTTACATATTGGTTTTTACAAAATTTAAAGTTCGGATAGTTATAAACTAATGTTAACATGATTAAATAAAAATATATAGTAGCCTAAGTAAGTTGGAAAATATTTGCTAAGTAGAGTTTCATACATGCAGAATTTAGTTGGTCAGAGGTGCATCTAAGACAACAAGCCTGTAAAAGAAAATTGTTATAGCATATGACCATTATGATTGAAAAAGTTAATTTGTTTCCAATATTCCCAATACAGTTGTAGCCTATTATAAAAAATTAACCCCAAAGTATTGTAAGTTGATTTGTTTTGCAACAAATCCCATATTAATTTCAAACTCTGACAAGGAACTTCACACATTTATAATTATAGATGAATATTATTATATTTATAGGATAAAATAAAAATTCTTCATGAGTTTTCAATGAAGTCTCATAACCTCAATATCTTATTATAGAGTTGTTGTTTAACATAATTTAAAGTTTGCTTGAAGATTTTTACAAGGCTTAATCTGATTCCCCAAATAAATATAACTCTGTACACATACTTAAATGGAATATCCATTGATTACTAATAAATTTTGAATTAAAAGAAATTTAATTACTCTTTTGTCAATTTGTGTCTAAATTTATGTATTAAAATGACGTAATGTGGCATACAATTTTCAAAATGTTGGCCTAGGAATATGGATAAGTGGGAGTCAACCCTTCTTCTGGCTGCAATAATGTGAATTCATTTCTATTGTCTTGATCAAGGAAAAGAGAATATTCATTGATTACTAATAAATTTTGAATTACAAGAAAGTTAATTACTTTTTTGTCAATTTGTGTCTAAATTTATGTATTAGAATGACGTAATGTGGCATACAATTTTCAAAATGTTGGCCTAGGAATATGGATAAGTGGGAGTCGACCCTTCTTCTGGCTGCAATAATGTGAATTCATTTCTATTGTTTTGAACAAGGAAAAGAGAATATCCATTGATTACTAATAAATTTTGAATTACAAGAAATTTAATTACTTTTTTGTCAATTTGTGTCTAAATTTATGTATTAGAATGACGTAATGTGGCATACAATTTTCAAAATGTTGGCCTAGGAATATGGATAAGTGGGAGTCAACCCTTCTTCTGGCTGCAATAATGTGAATTCATTTCTATTGTTTTGAACAAGGAAAAGAGAATATCCATTGATTACTAATAAATTTTGAATTACTAGAAATTTAATTACTTTTTTGTTAATTTGTGTCTAAATTTATGTATTAGAATGACGTAATGTGGCATACAATTTTCAAAATGTTGGCCTAGGAATATGGATAAGTGGGAGTCGACCCTTCTTCTGGCTGCAATAATGTGAATTCATTTCTATTGTCTTGATCAAGGAAAAGAGAATATCCATTGATTACTAATAAATTTTGAATTAAAAGAAATTTAATTACTTTTTTGTCAATTTGTGTCTAAATTTATGTATTAGAATGACGTAATGTGGCATACAATTTTCAAAATGTTGGCCTAGGAATATGGATAAGTGGGAGTCGACCCTTCTTCTGGCTGCAATAATGTGAATTCATTTCTATTGTCTTGATCAAGGAAAAGAGAATATCCATTGATTACTAATAAATTTTGAATTAAAAGAAATTTAATTACTTTTTTGTCAATTTGTGTCTAAATTTATGTATTAGAATGACGTAATGTGGCATACAATTTTCAAAATGTTGGCCTAGGAATATAGATAAGTGGGAGTCGACCCTTCTTCTGGCTGCAATAATGTGAATTCATTTCTATTGTTTTGAACAAGGAAAAGAGAATATCCATTGATTACTAATAAATTTTGAATTACAAGAAATTTAATTACTTTTTTGTCAATTTGTGTCTAAATTTATGTATTAGAATGACGTAATGTGGCATACAATTTTCAAAATGTTGGCCTAGGAATATGGATAAGTGGGAGTCGACCCTTCTTCTGGCTGCAATAATGTGAATTCATTTCTATTGTTTTGAACAAGGAAAAGAGAATATCCATTGATTACTAATAAATTTTGAATTACAAGAAATTTAATTACTTTTTTGTCAATTTGTGTCTAAATTTATGTATTAGAATGACGTAATGTGGCATACAATTTTCAAAATGTTGGCCTAGGAATATGGATAAGTGGGAGTCAACCCTTCTTCTGGCTGCAATAATGTGAATTCATTTCTATTGTTTTGATCAAGGAAAAGAGAATATCCATTGATTACTAATACATTTTGAATTACAAGAAAGTTAATTACTTTTTTGTCAATTTGTGTCTAAATTTATGTATTAGAATGACGTAATGTGGCATACAATTTTCAAAATGTTGGCCTAGGAATATGGATAAGTGGGAGTCAACCCTTCTTCTGGCTGCAATAATGTGAATTCATTTCTATTGTTTTGATCAAGGAAAAGAGAATATCCATTGATTACTAATAAATTTTGAATTACAAGAAAGTTAATTACTTTTTTGTCAATTTGTGTCTAAATTTACTTATTAGAGTGACGTAATGTGGCATACAATTTTCAAAATGTTGGCCTAGGAATATGGATAAGTGGGAGTCAACCCTTCTTCTGGCTGCAATAATGTGAATTCATTTCTATTGTTTTGATCAAGGAAAAGAGAATATCCATTGATTACTAATAAATTTTGAATTACAAGAAAGTTAATTACTTTTTTGTCAATTTGTTCTAAATTTATGTATTAGAATGACGTAATGTGGCATACAATTTTCAAAATGTTGGCCTAGGAATATGGATAAGTGGGAGTCAACCCTTCTTCTGGCTGCAATAATGTGAATTCATTTCTATTGTTTTGATCAAGGAAAAGAGAATATCCATTGATTACTAATAAATTTTGAATTACAAGAAAGTTAATTACTTTTTTGTCAATTTGTGTCTAAATTTATGTATTAGAATGACGTAATGTGGCATACAATTTTCAAAATGTTGGCCTAGGAATATGGATAAGTGGGAGTCAACCCTTCTTCTGGCTGCAATAATGTGAATTCATTTCTATTGTTTTGATCAAGGAAAAGAGAATATCCATTGATTACTAATAAATTTTGAATTACAAGAAAGTTAATTACTTTTTTGTCAATTTGTGTCTAAATTTATGAATTAGAATGACGTAATGTGGCATACAATTTTCAAAATGTTGGCCTAGGAATATGGATAAGTGGGAGTCAACCCTTCTTCTGGCTGCAATAATGTGAATTCATTTCTATTGTTTTGATCAAGGAAAAGAGAATATCCATTGATTACTAATAAATTTTGAATTACAAGAAAGTTAATTACTTTTTTGTCAATTTGTGTCTAAATTTATGAATTAGAATGACGTAATGTGGCATACAATTTTCAAAATGTTGGCCTAGGAATATAGATAAGTGGGAGTCAACCCTTCTTCTGGCTGCAATAATGTGAATTCATTTCTATTGTTTTGATCAAGGAAAAGAGAATATCCATTGATTACTAATAAATTTTGAATTACAAGAAAGTTAATTACTTTTTTGTCAATTTGTGTCTAAATTTATGTATTAGAATGACGTAATGTGGCATACAATTTTCAAAATGTTGGCCTAGGAATATGGATAAGTGGGAGTCAACCCTTCTTCTGGCTGCAATAATGTGAATTCATTTCTATTGTTTTGATCAAGGAAAAGAGAATATCCATTGATTACTAATAAATTTTGAATTACAAGAAAGTTAATTACTTTTTTGTCAATTTGTGTCTAAATTTATGTATTAGAATGACGTAATGTGGCATACAATTTTCAAAATGTTGGCCTAGGAATATGGATAAGTGGGAGTCAACCCTTCTTCTGGCTGCAATAATGTGAATTCATTTCTATTGTTTTGATCAAGGAAAAGAGAATATCCATTGATTACTAATAAATTTTGAATTACAAGAAAGTTAATTACTTTTTTGTCAATTTGTGTCTAAATTTATGTATTAGAATGACGTAATGTGGCATACAATTTTCAAAATGTTGGCCTAGGAATATGGATAAGTGGGAGTCAACCCTTCTTCTGGCTGCAATAATGTGAATTCATTTCTATTGTTTTGATCAAGGAAAAGAGAATATCCATTGATTACTAATAAATTTTGAATTACAAGAAAGTTAATTACTTTTTTGTCAATTTGTGTCTAAATTTATGTATTAGAATGACGTAATGTGGCATACAATTTTCAAAATGTTGGCCTAGGAATATGGATAAGTGGGAGTCAACCCTTCTTCTGGCTGCAATAATGTGAATTCATTTCTATTGTTTTGATCAAGGAAAAGAGAATATCCATTGATTACTAATAAATTTTGAATTACAAGAAAGTTAATTACTTTTTTGTCAATTTGTGTCTAAATTTATGAATTAGAATGACGTAATGTGGCATACAATTTTCAAAATGTTGGCCTAGGAATATAGATAAGTGGGAGTCAACCCTTCTTCTGGCTGCAATAATGTGAATTCATTTCTATTGTTTTGATCAAGGAAAAGAGAATATCCATTGATGACTAATAAATTTTGAATTACAAGAAATTTAATTACTTTTTTGTCAATTTGTGTCTAAATTTATGTATCAAAGTGACGTAATGTGGCATACAATTTTCAAAATGTTGGCCTAGGAATATGGATAAGTGGGAGTCAACCCTTCTTCTGGCTGCAATAATGTGAATTCATTTCTATTGTTTTGAACAAGGAAAAGAGAATATCCATTGATTACTAATAAATTTTGAATTACAAGAAATTTAATTACTTTTTTGTCAATTTGTGTCTAAATTTATGTATTAGAATGACGTAATGTGGCATACAATTTTCAAAATGTTGGCCTAGGAATATAGATAAGTGGGAGTCAACCCTTCTTCTGGCTGCAATAATGTGAATTCATTTCTATTGTTTTGATCAAGGAAAAGAGAATATCCATTGATGACTAATAAATTTTGAATTAAAAGAAATTTAATTACTTTTTTGTCAATTTGTGTCTAAATTTACGTATTAGAGTGACGTAATGTGGCATACAATTTTCAAAATGTTGGCCTAGGAATATGGATAAGTGGAAGTCAACCCTTCTTCTGGCTGCAATAATGTGAATTCATTTCTGAACATGTCCAATGTTGTAAGTGCTAAAAGCGTGAGATGTAAAATATCAGTAAGTAGTGGTTTTTTGGCCAAGTCATATCAATAAGTATATTAATCACTTTAACATTAGTTTATGACTATCCGAACTTTTAATTTTGTAAATTATTAAAAATTTACTGAGAGACCGTTTTCTATCGCTCTGTGGCGATCTTCATCAGTGTCTTCTGCTTAAAGTTGTTGTTAAGTTAAGCAATGACGGTTTTCAATGGTATCAAAGAGTATGTGTAATTTGTATTGGGTTTGTTCGTTTAATATGTTTGTATTTTGTGTTTTTGTGTGTTTGTAAATTTCATATGGTTCTAGTGTGCTGAGATGTGGTCCTTTTTTGTTGATGTGTAAGATTTCTAGGCTATGGTAAATGTCTGAGTATTTGTGTCCTGTTTCTTTTATGTGATTATAAAATACTGAGTTGGTGTTCTGTTTGTGTTCCTAGATTCTTTGTTTGAAGCTTCTACCTGTTTGTTCCATGTAGAATTTATTGGATTTGTCGCAGTTTAGTTTGTGTACGCCTGGTGCTTGTATTGTATACTGTTATTAGTTTTGTATGCTATTTTGTATCCTGTTTTTTGAAATATGTGGGTTATTTTATTTGATGTTCTGTTAATGTATGGTATTGGGATGAATTTGTTTTCCCTCTCTGTAGTGTTAATTTTAGTGTTTTTTGTACATTATGCCATAGTTTGTCTGTTATTGGGGTGTTGTATCCATTTGTGTATGCTTGATATTTAATGGTGTCTAGTTCTTTGTTTATGTTTTCTGTGGTCATTGTAACTTCTTTAAGTTTATGGAGCATGGATATGAAGGGAGCGTATTTGTGTTGGATAGGGCGGTTTGAGGTGTTGTGGATAAGTGTGTCTGTCATTATGGGTTTCCTGTAAATGCTGAAGCTGTGTTTTTGTGTGGGGTTTTTGTTATGGTGAGGTTGAGGAAGTTTAGAGATCGGTTGGTTTCAATCTCTGAGGTGAAGTGGAGTTTTGGGTGTATTTTATTAGTGTGAGGAGTTTTTCGCATTGTCGGGTGTTGCCTCTGTATAGGTTTGATATCATTGACGTATCTGTGCCAGGAAATGGTTTTGTGAGCGTGTGTAGTGTATTGGTTGTGAGTATCTTGGTGTTTTATATGTGTTGTAGGAAAATTTTGCGTAAATAAGTATATATTTAGAAAAGCGCAAGATGTACAACACAGAAACAGCAAGTTCTTCATATTTTCTTTATTTGCTTTAGATCTTCATCAATACAAGAGAAAGTAAAAAGAAAATAGATAGCTTAACAATGAAAAAGTGAAATCAATAAGCTCAAGGTTTTATTCACAAAAACAGTGTATATAAATAAACCTTGAGTTGAAGAAGCCAATAATCACTTTATTCCATTAATCAGTAGGCCTACTTTCCAAACCCATAGTGCTGCGAGTAGTGTGTTTGTCATATCTTACACAGAACTTTGTAATTATGTGACCATGTGATTATAAGAGCTTGTCATTCATTTTTATATTTAGCCTGCAAGCTACCATTTAAACTTTGATATAAATCATTAAAAACTTGGCTCCATTCATCAGTACTTTCCAAACCCATAGTGGTGCGAGTAGTGTGTTTGTCATATCTTACACAGAATTTTGTAATTATGTGATCATGTGATTATAAGAGCTTGTCATTCATTTTTATATTTAGCCTGCAAGCCACCATTTAAACTTTGATATAAATCATTAAAAACTTGGCTCCATTCATCAGTACTTTCCAAACCCATAGTGGTGCGAGTAGTGTGTTTGTCATATCTTACACAGAACTTTGTAATTATGTGATCATGTGATTATAAGAGCTTGTCATTCATTTTTATATTTAGCCTGCAAGCCACCATTTAAACTTTGATATAAATCATTAAAAACTTGGCTCCATTCATCAGTACTTTCCAAACCCATAGTGCTGCGAGTAGTGTGTTTGTCATATCTTACACAGAACTTTGTAATTATGTGATCAAGTGATTATAAGATTGTCATTCATTTTTATATTTAGCCTGCAAGCCACCATTTAAACTTTGATAAAATCATTAAAGACTTGGCTCCATTCATCAGTACTTTCCAAACCATAGTGCTGCGAGTAGTGTGTTTGTCATATCTTACACAGAACTTTGTAATTATGTGATCATGTGATTCTAAGATTGTCATTCATTTTTATATTTAGCCTGCAAGCCACCATTTAAACTTTGATATAAATCATTAAAAACTTGGCTCCATTCATCAGTACTTTCCAAACCCATAGTGGTGCAAGTAGTGTGTTTGTCATATCTTACACAGAACTTTGTAATTATGTGATCATGTGATTTTAAGAGCTTGTCATTCATTTTTATATTTAGCCTGCAAGCCACCATTTAAACTTTGATATAAATCATTAAAAACTTGGCTCCATTCATCAGTACTTTTCAAACCCATAGTGGTGCGAGTAGTGTGTTTGTCATATCTTACACAGAACTTTGTAATTATGTGATCATGTGATTTTAAGAGCTTGTCATTCATTTTTATATTTAGCCTGCAAGCCACCATTTACACTTTGATATAAATCATTAAAAACTTGGCTCCATTCATCAGTACTTTCCAAACCCATAGTGGTGCGAGTAGTGTGTTTGTCATATCTTACACAGAACTTTGTAATTATGTGATCATGTGATTATAAGAGCTTGTCATTCATTTTTATATTTAGCCTGCAAGCCACCATTTAAACTTTGATATAAATCATTAAAAACTTGGCTCCATTCATCAGTACTTTTCAAACCCATAGTGGTGCGAGTAGTGTGTTTGTCATATCTTACACAGAACTTTGTAATTATGTGATCATGTGATTTTAAGAGCTTGTCATTCATTTTTATATTTAGCCTGCAAGCCACCATTTACACTATGATATAAATCATTAAAAACTTGGCTCCATTCATCAGTACTTTCCAAACCCATAGTGGTGCGAGTAGTGTGTTTGTCATATCTTACACAGAACTTTGTAATTATGTGATCATGTGATTATAAGAGCTTGTCATTCATTTTTATATTTAGCCTGCAAGCCACCATTTAAACTATGATATAAATCATTAAAAACTTGGCTCCATTCATCAGTACTTTCCAAACCCATAGTGGTGCGAGTAGTGTGTTTGTCATATCTTACACAGAACTTTGTAATTATGTGACCATGTGATTATAAGAGCTTGTCATTCATTTTTATATTTAGCCTGCAAGCCACCATTTAAACTTTGATATAAATCATTAAAAACTTGGCTCCATTCTTCAGCACGTTCCAAACTCATAGTGGTGCGAGTAGTGTGTTTGTCATATCTTACACAGAACATTGTAATTTCTTGTTCAAACTTGATTCATTTTTTGAAGTAAAACTTGAAATTAAATGATCCAAGTGGGAATAGTTTTTGTAAAGCAGTAAATTTTTGTTTTTATTGATTTTCATCATTGTTGTGTTGCAAAATAACAAAACAATTATTCTTTAATAATATTATATACACACACACACACGCACACACGGTATAATAGGCCCTATATATTTATACATATTATGTAACAAAACATTAGGTAGTTCATGTTACTGGAGCCATCTATATCCTACCCTTTCTTTGTTACTATAAGAACTCTTGGTGTTATACAATGAAATAAAATTACTGTACTTTAAATACTATTAAGTTAATTTCTATGTTTATTAACTATCTATCTGGATTAATATTAATAATAAATTAATTTGTTGTATGCCAAATCTTTACTTTGAAGAGATCAAATTTAATGAAAGATTTTTTTTGAATTTCTGGCGTTGACAAAAAAAAAACATACTGACTACTTATTTAGCTGAACTTAATTGATACTAAAATAAATGTGCTACTAGATTACATGTTCTATAGTAGAAAGTTCTGATCTGACCAATAGTTTAACTTCAGTTGTAAAACAACAGAAAAGAGCTTACAATTAATAACTGTTGAGGCTAAATAGGTCTTAACGAACAACATATAATTATTTGGATTTATCTCTAACCTACTTTGTTATGGCTAGTATTTTAGTTATGCCCGTATAAATCTATTTTGTAAGCATAAGAATTTAGTTTGACAGAATTATAATTTTTTAATAATTAGTTAATTTGTATGTAAGTAAAATTCAGTAAGCTTGGTCGGTCCTCAGTATTCTCGTGCACTTGTTTCATTAGTGGTCCACTTGGTTTGTAAGAAGAAACTTCTCTTCCTTCTTGGTCGATTGCATGTGCCTCCTTTAGAACTTTTATAACTCATGACTTTGCGATTTTAACCCCTCTAGTGCCTTTAGCTACCAGATCTTCTACCATCTCCAGCTCCTAAAACTATATGTAGAATGAACTTCTCTTCCTTCTTGGTCGATTGCATGTCACTCCTTTAGAACTTTTATAACTCATGACTTTGCGATTTCAACCTCTCTTGTGCCTTTAGCTACCATATCTTCTACCATCTCCAGCTCCTAAAACTATATGTAGAATGAACTTCTCTTCCTTCTTGGTCGATTGAATGCCACTCCTTTAGAACTTTTATAACTCATGACTTTGCGATTTTAACCCCTCTAGTGCCTTTAGCTACCAGATCTTCTTCCATCTCCAGCTCCTAAGACTTTACTTAGAAGGAACTTCTCTTCCTTCTTGGTCGATTGCATGTCGCTCCTTTGGAACTTTCTTGACTCACGACTTTGCGATTTCAACCTCTCTTGTGCCTTTGGCTACCAGATCTTCTGCCATCTCCAGCTCCTAAGACTTTACTTAAAAGGAACTTCTCTTCCTTCTTGGTCGATTGCATGTCGCTCCTTTGGAACTTTCTTGACTCACGACTTTGCGATTTCAACCCCTCTTGTGCCTTTGGCTACCAGATCTTCTGCCATCTCCAGCTCCTAAAACTTTACCTAATCCATCATTCCTCTTAATCTCCTGCTCTCAGATCTCAACTTGCTCCTTGGTTGTTTATCCTTTTCATGGGTTCTCCTTCTCCCTGTCTTGTCCACCAATCACCTTCCTTTTTCATTTCAGCAAATCCTCGTTTGTCTTTCATCTCTTGCCTTGGTCAAACAAAAAATCCTTTCTGCTACTTTAAGCGCATGATATTGAAAATTAGGTCCTTCTCTGAAAAAAGTCAGCTTTAGGGCTTTTGGGAGAGTCCCTTTTGGTTTTGTTTTTCATAAATTTATATAAATCTGTTATTTTCGGAGTTCCCAAATTAATTTTTCTATAAAACCTGAATGCTCATTTTTTAAATAACCCCACAGAGAATTCTCTTACATACAGTATCTCTCTTATTTACGTGAGTTGTCTCAAAAATGAGCTATACTACATTTTTTTAAAAATACATTTAATAAAATTTTTTTCTTAATACATATATTTGAACAGTAGGGCCTACATAAACAAAATTATTTTCCACATAATCGCATTTTTTCAATACACTTTTGGTACCGCGGTAAACGTTTTTTCAACCCAGCGTCATACCAATGTGTCGCCATTCCGGTTATCAATCTATCAACGTCTTGCTTCAAATCCCCCTCGTTTGTGAAGCGTCTACCTCCAAGATGTTGTTTTAGCTGCACAAACAAGTGGAAGTCACTTAATGCAAGGTCAGGGGAGTAAAGCGGATGTCCGACAACATAAAATCGAAACTCCTAAAGCACGTCTTGCTTCAAATCCCCCTCGTTTGTGAAGCGTCTACCTCCAAGATGTTGTTTTAGCTGCACAAACAAGTGGAAGTCACTTAATGCAAGGTCAGGGGAGTAAAGCGGATGTCCGACAACATATAATCGAAACTCTTAAAGCACGTCTTGCTTCAAATCCCCTCGTTTGTGAAGCGTCTACCTCCAAGATGTTGTTTTAGCTGCACAAACAAGTGGAAGTGACTTAATGCAAGGTCAGGGGAGTAAAGCGGATGTCCGACAACATAAAATCGAAACTCTTAAAGCACGTCTTGCTTCAAATCCCCCTCGTTTGTGAAGCGTCTACCTCCAAGATGTTGTTTTAGCTGCACAAACAAGTGGAAGTCACTTAATGCAAGGTCAGGGGAGTAAAGCGGATGTCCGACAACATAAAATCGAAACTCTTAAAGCACGTCTTGCTTCAAATCACCCTCGTTTGTGAAGCGTCTACCTCCAAGATGTTGTTTTAGCTGCACAAACAAGTGGAAGTGACTTAATGCAAGGTCAGGGGAGTAAAGCGGATGTCCGACAACATAAAATCGAAACTCTTAAAGCACGTCTTGCTTCAAATCCCCCTCGTTTGTGAAGCGTCTACCTCCAAGATGTTGTTTTAGCTGCACAAACAAGTGGAAGTCACTTAATGCAAGGTCAGGGGAGTAAAGCGGATGTCCGACAACATAAAATCGAAACTCTTAAAGCACGTCTTGCTTCAAATCCCCCTCTTTTGTGAAGCGTCTACCTCCAAGATGTTGTTTTAGCTGCACAAACAAGTGGAAGTCACTTAATACAAGGTCAGGGGGAGTAAAGCGGATGTCCGACAACATAAAATCGAAACTCTTAAAGCACGGCTTGAGTGTGACTAAAAAACTGTTTCTGTCAGTTTTGGTAGACGCAAATCAGAAGGCCAAGAACGGCTTATTCCAACATTCCGAGACAGTTAAGAAAGGTTTTCATCAAGCCTTAGGCATCGATTAGTGGCAATGGCCCGTCGGACATCTTCGAAAACAGCCGGAGCGCGGGAAATGGAGGGGATGCCACTTCGTTGTTCCTCGTTTAATGTTCTCCTTTCATTGACGAGCGCCAACGAGAAACCATTGGCCTTGACATAATTGCTTCCCCATAAACACTCACAACTCCCAATGAATTTCAGTCGCACTTTAATTTTTTGCCGTTAAAATCGAGTAACACACGAACTTCCCAATCGCCAGCAGGAACAAGTGAAACCTCCATAGTGGATGGAGCCTGACTGCCCGCTCGATCGACGCATGCGCATAGGAGTTTTCCAGTGCTGCCACTACAACCAGACGAAAATTCCCGCACGACTCACTGACGTTTCCCGCTTATCACACTCATTTACGAAAATAGTGTAACTTATGTATAAGATGTCCGCATAGTTGTATATACAGAATAGTTCGATTATTTACGCCAGATTGCCTCACAAAAATAGGTTCACAAATTGCCTATTTATTATCAGCTATATTTCAAGAAAGGTTTATTTATATTAAAGACTAGCTCCCCGTAGCGGCTTCGCCCGCACTCGTTTAAAATTGTAATATATATAAAGAACTGAGTCAAAATACAAATACAAGAATTATAATTGAATTTACAATTCAAAGCTTTTCGTTGGCTAACAGTACCAACATCATCAGGAATATTAGGTTTAATATTCCTGATGGTGTTGGTACTGTTAGCCAACGAAAAGCTTTGAATTGTAAATTCAATTATAATTCTTGTATTTGTATTTTGACTCAGTTCTTTATTAATACACAAGAATACATATTGCGATATATATATATATATATCGTTGGTTATTGTAAGTATCGTTCATCATCAATTAATGCGTAATTGTCTTACAACTAACCGTTAAAGACAAATTTCAAATATACAATAATCGCATTACAGAAAAACATCCACACACACACACACACTTTGAGCTACCCCCGTTAGCAACACATAGTACCCAACCCGCCTATCCGAGATCCCCCCCAACACAACCATAAATCACAACATTGCAGCCTTCGGTGAAAGCCGTCAGTAGCAAGTAGGCACCGTATATTAAATGACGTCAGCACAGTAAGTTGCTTGTTCTTCATCTAGAGAAACGTTATTTATGAATATATAATATCGTTTAACTTTCTCATGCAAATGCATTTAAGAGACCTAGAGCGATTTAGAATTGCCGTTTTATAGAAGATCCATTATAAGCATTTGTTTGCGAATGTAATTATTTGATCAAAAAAGTAAATTCTTCAATATTCTTCCATAGGAAACTTGAATAATACAAGATAAAAAATATTTTATACTAATATTTGTTATATACATGTATATATATATATATATATATATATATATATATATATATATATATATATATTACGTTATCCATTGTTTTTCCGTTGCACTGACTTTATGAAGTTAGTGAGTGATTCGACAATGGTCAAGTGACCGAAAGGCGCCTCATCACTCAAGGTAAAATCATTGCACTTAATGGTGGATAAAATTACTTACAATAGTAATATATTAACTTCATATATATATATATATATATATATATATATATATATATATATATATATATATATATTCACTATATGTACTTCAACAAGAATCTCACTAGGTATTTTTGCGAGTTAAGTTTCAAAAATTGGAAGTATCTCCATCATCAAGCATCACTGACCGGGGGTTGTAGTAGACTGTGAGCTGTGTGGAATTTCCGTTGTCACAAGGTGTGGTGTACCGTTATTGTTGTATTTTCGGATTCACTGCACTGTGGGAGTCTTTTAATATTGGAGTTAATTTTGTCTATTAGGTTGAATAATTTATCGATTTTTAATTTTATTTGTATTTGTTCGTTTATGATATTATTTTTATGTTTATAAATTTGTAGCTGTTCCCAGATTGTCATTTTGAGACCTTTTTGTACTTTTTTTATTAGGTGTACGTTTTATAATGTGGGGAATTTGTGTGTTTGTTTTTAATGGCGTGTGTAGCTAAGTTTGAGTTATAAGTTTCAGGTTTGATGTATGCATTGAGGTGTTCTTGATATCTGTCATTTAATTTCTTTTTTTGTTTGGCCTATGTATATTTTATTACAGTCTGGGCATTCTATTTTGTATATTCCGTTATTAAGTGTGGGGCATATTTTTTCCGGTTGGTTTATTTTATTGATTATGTTTCCTGTGTTTTTGTAAGCTATGTTAATATTGTTATTTTTTAGTGTTTTAGTTATTCCTTTTATGTTGTACCCTGTGTATGTGAATGTGGCCTATTTTTTTGTAGTTCGATTTTAGGTTGTTTTAATTTATTTAATATTTTAAATTCTAAATTATCTATAGTTTTTTTTTATTATATCCATTTTTTGGGCTATTTTTTTTTCTTTGGCTGTTTCTTCATTTTTTTAGAGGCAGTTTTAGCATTATGTATAAGAGTGAGTTGTAAGGAGTCATTTTATGTTGTGGGGGATGGTTAGAGTAGTTTGGTATTGTATTAATGGTTTGTGTGGGTTTCCAATAAATTGAGCATTCAATGTTACTTGCATTTCTGGTTATTGTTAGGTATAGATAGTTTATTTTATTGTTTATTTCTTCCTCCACGGTGAATTTTATGTTAGGGTGTAAATTGTTGATTTCATTTATTATTTATTGCTTTATTTTGTGAGATGTATCCAATGTCCGTTGGGGTCGTTTGTTTTTATGGTTTGTGTGATTAATTCGTCAAGGTTTTGGAGGTAAATTTCTGATATTATACTTGAGAAGGGCGATCCCACTGCTAAGCCGTCTATTTGTTTATATACCTTATTATTAAATATGAAATTTAGTTCGTTGGTTTGTGTATTTGGGGTTGGTTTTAAGATCAGTTAATTTGTTTTTTATTATTTTGAATGCTTTCTTTTATTGTCATATTAGAGTACATGTTTGTGATATCAAATGATATAAATTTGGTGTTTTTGGTTATGTTTATTGTTTTTAGTATTTCGGTTAATTTAATTGATTTTTATGGTGTATTTATTTTCCAATTTAAATTCGTGTTTTAGGTTATTGGCAATTATTTGTGATATTTTATAGGCAGGTGCATTTTTAAAATTAATTAGGTGTATTTTGATTGTGAATATAACAGAAAAAAAAACAGAAGAATTCATAAAATAAAACAATTGCATAAAATATGCAAAATATAATTTGTTTTATAGTAATAAAAAAAAAACTGAGGCTATTCAAATACAAGAATTATTTATTAATTTTTATTCAAAGCTTTTCGTTGCTAAACAGTATTAATATCATATATATATATATATATATATATATATATATATATATATATATAATAAATATATAAAATAAATATATTCATTAAAAGTATTCTTGTTTTTGAAATATTTTTAATTTATTAACTATATTACAAGAAAACATATCACCATATTTAATATATATATATATATATATATATATATATATATATATATATATATATATGACAGAATCACAATATCAATAGTCAAGTATAATGGGAATTTCCTTGCAATTTTCCATCTTTCTCTTTACACAATATATGGTGTTGGACTATTATTTTTGTTTGTTACTATTTATTCGCATTCTTTTTTTCGTTTTTCATCTGATGAAGCTGATGGTGGTCTATAACTTCTCATTCTATCCACATCTAGTAATGTTTCACTCTTGCAAGGGACCATTTTTCTTATAATTTCATAACATCTTTAAGTAAATTTTAGCTATGGGAAAGTTAGCTCAGTGCTAAAAGTGCTGGTTTTCAAACATGAAAATTCACAGTTCGAATCCGAGCGGCAAATGAAATTTTTAAAATTTAAAATATTGAATAAACATTTAAAAAAAACTGTATTAACAACAATTGCCATCCTCTATTGGTTAAAATAAAATTATTTGAACTTTAGTGGATAAATAAAAAGTATTTTTAATAACGATTGAAAATTTGTACAAGGTATACACACAGACAAACACACACACACACACACACACACACACACACACACACACACACACACACACACACACACACACACACACACACACACACACACACACACACACACACACACACACACACACACACACACACACACACACACACACACACACACACACACACACACACACACACACACACACACACACACACACACACACACACACACACACACACACACACACATATATATATATAAGGAGAGTGTGAGCCAATAGAATTAATTTAATAATAATGAATAAGGGTGATCATACAGGATATGTTAGTTTAGGTCCAATGACATGTTGCCAAATCTATTCGGGACTAAATGTACAGCAATAATATTCTCTCAGCTACAATTTAGTTGGCCAAATTATAGATATGGCAATCGACTCAGTTAAAGAGTCTTATCTTACAATAAGACGCAATGAGATCTGCAAATCAACTTGTAGAATATCCTCGCGTTTCCCCTGCGGTACAGACCGAGGTCAAACAACAAGAATAAATTTATCAACTTTACTGCTTTTGGCCAACACGGTTCTTATTATTTTTTATCCCCCAGAGAACTCCAGTCAGAATTACATCCTCCCAATTGCTTCACCTCTAATAATATTGTCGGAAGGTAAGGTTTCTGTTCTTTTTAGAAAAATATTCCCGAGATCAGTTTATATCATTGAAGTTTCTATATAGAAGTAAATTTTTATCTTTTCAACTTTATCTTCTAATTTAGGTTATAAATAATATTATATTGAACATAATAAATTAAAGAATTTCATTTTGCGCCTAATTACAGCAGAACATCCCAAAGCTGGACAATTTTTCAAAGTTATAATGCAGTGACTATTTTGAGAAAATTGTTATGAGTTTAAGTATGAGTCAACCAATGTAAAATTCGATTTCACTGAATGATAAGATTTTTGTTTAATGTCTGTTAATAACTCATAATTTTTTATATAGACTAATGACAGATTCCAGACAATTTTGCTTTTTTAAACACTCAACGTTTCGAATTTCTTTCCGACATTTTTTTTTCAAGAGATCAATTGAACATTTATACAACATAACTTACTATTTATAAAATACATAACTTTATATAAAACATAATAAAAATCAACAAATTATAAAACTCTTAATATCCATTTACAAGTCAAATTTTTTCCATCGCAAGTAACATATTAGGTTATGTTATATAATTGTTTATTTAAAATTGAGCTCTTGGAAAGGAATTTCGGAAAGAAATTCGAAACGTTGTGTGTTTAAAAAGCAAAATTACCTGTGATCTGTCATGAGTCTATATAAAAAATAATTGATAAGATATGTATTGAATAAAAACAAACCCTATTATAATGTGTTTACTGTTTCAATATTATTCTTGTTTTAGTTGCTCAGGGACTCTTTGGTGGGGGGAGCAGAAAGGGAGGAAATATGGGAGCTTTAGTGTAAACTGTAATAATATTCTTTCTGAGGGAAATAGTCAAAGGAAACTCTGTGACATTACACAATCATTAATTAGCTTCATTTACATTATATACGCACAATACAAACTACATATTTTTTACATTGTGGGTGGGCGTATTTGTTAATGTTTATAGTATGGCATTATAGTGTTTAATAAGGGTTTGTAAACATATTCTGCTAATTATTAAGTAGATTTAAATCAGGACCGAACGCAAATATCGGAAATGTCTTTTTTTTCATTTATAGTATTATTTCATAGTTTATAAAATTTCCCCTTTCCATATTTTTGGGAGGGGGTTTGAACCCTCTTATTAAGTAGGCAGTTTGAATTTGAAGGTCATGGTCATCAAAATTGCCATTTAAATACTTAAGCACACAATTTCCTTCGTTAAGACGTTGTTATTCAAGTCGTTTAAATTCTTCCATCAGATTTTACTTTGTCTATTTAAATTTTTGTCTTTCTCTATGTCGTTTCCCCTTACCATTGCTCTACGCTTTTATAACCTGGTTAGTGTTGTGTATTAGTTAACATATAAGCTAATTATTAGACCCTGCACTTTGAAAGATTTTGTAGGTAAAAGTATTTTAAATTCAATTATAATATCTTATTAAAAATCAATAGGTTACTAGAAAAATTTAAAACTTATGTAAACTTAGATAAATCAAAACTTGGCACAATCAATATGAAGAATAAGGGAAGTTACAGAAGTTTCTCTATAAATCTGTAAAAGGAGTTTATTATTGGCCACTCGTGAATATGTGGGACCTTATACAAAATCTCCCCCAAATAAACTGGAGGCGCAATAGTAGAAGATCCTGGACGTGGGAGACACAGAACGAGCGAAATTTGCCACGTTTACAATGGTCAGCTCTCGTCTATTTACTAAAGTCAATCGATAAGTCTGTAAGTAAAGATAAATTAAAAAATGGGTGTTGAATTTTATGACAATTGAAGTCGTGAGGCGTCTCCTGTTGATACCTATGTCTGGTAAAAGGTTAGGTTAGTGTGTTTGGCCTTCACACAGGTGTTAGTAAATAATACAAGCTGGTAAATTTATAATATGCAATTACTAACAAACGATGTCTTCTTTGTAGTAAAACGGGGAGGAATATGTCGCAACCAGTTGAAGTAAATATCTGAGCGAATAAATATCGCTACCAGTTGAAGTAACATGTTAGGGAACTAGTTCTAATAACTGACTTGATTACACTGTTTAAAAGGCTTGTATAGAATTTTATCGTGTCAACAACCAAATATACCTCTATCCCGACACAACCAACCCTCGTTATAGGACATGACGGCACAATCACATTTATTCGATATGACCCCCAGCTAGAAAGTTGCGTCTAGAATTGCAAAAATATGAATGCTAATGAACACTAAACCGCCTATGATATCTCAAAACTTTAATTGCTTTATGCACAGCGTGGTTTTATTCTTTTCTCCCGTTGAAGGTCATTATAAACTTCAGTGACGGCAAACTTCCGATCTGTCTACAGCCTCGTGCTCTCAGGATTACACAACATTAAACAAAGCCCGGCCGCACACTGGATAGGGCAGGGTGCGTCGTTTTGCCTTAAGGCGCCTTAAGCGAAGTGATTTGCATGGGTTTTGAATGGAGCTGCCACACACTGGATCAGGCGCGGTGAGGCAGTGCCTTAAGGCGCTTTGTACTGCCTCGTCAATTTTCGTCCGTCGGGCAAAAGGCATGAGACAAATCTTTTTGCGCAAAGTGTTTTGTACTCTGGGGATAAATTTTATAGTAAAAAAGCACTTCTTGGTGTAAGTGTTACAGAACAAGCAACAGTTTGCAATAGATCGTTATTCAATTCCTTTTATTAGCTCCCACACACGCACACACACACACTGCAGCGGAACGCGCACCGAGCCGCCCGCGGGCCGTCCCGCCCCGCACGGTCCACAGCGCGTTTACCGCCTTCACCCTTACCCCACCGCAAGCTCAGAATTCTGACAGGGCCTATCCTAGCCAAACTAGGATACTGTGCAATGACCCGCCAAAATCTGCCAGAGAACAGGTTACTGGACTTTACTATAAAAAACCTAACTTGCTGAAATATAACCCTTTGGGTACGTATCTCCCGGGGGAATGAGTTCTTTGAAGGCATCTTTTTGGCGAAATGACCCTTTCGTTTTAAAGTATGTAAGAAATCTGTTTTAAATAAAAACACTATTGTTTTGTTGGCAAGTTAGTAAAAATTACATTTTTATTTTACCCTTAATTTTGAAATTACAGCACATTTTGCAATTTTCTTATTTTAACTAGCTCTTTAAAATAATAACAATTCATTTCTGTTTAGTATTACTTTATCTCTTCTTTTATATTCTAAAATATACACATTTCAATGTCAGTGGTAACTCTTTACTCAGTTAACCCTTTCTTTTACCCTTCTACAAAATTCTATTTCTATACAAAATTTAAGTAAACTTCTTACTGAATTTATGTTAACAAAAAAAGTTATAAGAAAAATAATTTTTAGTTTTATTAACTGAAAAGTGTAATTTAATTATGTTTATTTAACACTTCAATATTCAAATTCAAATTTTTTTAATTTTTTAAAATAAAACTGTCTTTATCTTTGACAATACCTTTTTCAAACCCTTTGAAATAAACAATCCTTTTAGGTGATTTTACAAATCTTGAACATTTGATTTTAAACTCTTGTAAATAAAATTAGACATTGGAACTTTTAAAACTTGACTTCATCAACAAATAACTTTAACCCTTTTAATTTAAAAACTGATCCTTTGAATAACATAAGTTATATCAATACACAATTTTATCCCATTTAAAATAAACATTAAACTTTTTGAAAAACATAAGTTATATCACTAAACAATCTTATCCCATTTAAAACACCATTAAACGTTTTGAAAAACAAAAGTTATACCACTAAACAATCTTATCCCATTTAAAACAATTAATATAAAAAAACCAAGTTATACCAACCAATAATTTTTTATACTTCTATAACTAATTAAACAAACATATTACATCTTAACTTGAAATTCTTAGCCTAAAAATTGATTTACTAGACCGACATAATCTTTGCTGAATATTTACTTTTTATTTTTATTGTCTACTTTAAATCAGAGAAATTGTTTCACATTTTAGTTTTGTCCCCTTTTTTCTATTTCACAACCCTTTTATTTTAATTCCAAATAATTTTATACACCCTTAAACCCCTTTATATTTTATTTAAATCTAATTTATAAATGTTAATTAATGATTCAATAATTAATTTTAATTTATTCCCCTTAATTAATTTTAACCCTATCTCATTAATTAATTTTAATTGCTTATTATTTATTAATTTTAATTAATTTTCATTAATTAACTTTAACTCTTTCTCATTTAATAATTTTACTTGATTATCATTTAATAATTTTAAATATTTTACGTTGGTATAAAATACTAAAAAAAAACCTTTACTGTTGAATCATCTGTCTTATTTGACTTCTTTTGCACAAAACTCATAAAAAAATTTTTTAACACCTGTTTACATTTTATTCATTTGTCGCTAATTTTTTATATTTAAAAAGCCTTTAATTTCTAACATTTACTTAATTAATTTCTTTTCAAAACGATTTATAACTTTCTCTATTTAAACAAATTTCCAATTTACTAACAATTTAATTCTATTTCATATTTATAAACTAGTTTGGAAGACTCCTCCATTTTGTGGTGGGAATTTTCCCCACTAACCACTACCCCCTCTAGTTCATGAATTAAACAAAGCCATTGTTTGAAATTCTTTAACTTTTTTAAAAAGACATTTTATTTAAAATTGAATTATTTAAAATGTCAACTTCCCCCAAAAATTGTTCAATATAGAATTTTTAATTTAATTAAATGAAAACGAGAGAAATTAACCTGACCTTAATCGCAGGGTCACTCCTAAATCCTGGTAGATTTTTTTTTCTGCTCCCTCGAGATCGTTTGTTTCTGGGGCCATTTTGGTATGCGAGTGTCACCGATCTTGACCGATCCCCGCTGCGAATTCCTTTGTCTACCCTTCCAGTACGTACCTTCTGCGTTGACGTAGTAGAATTTTATATCCCGATTTTGAAATTTATAAAATTTTGCTCTCCCTCTTTCAGTTCTTAAGTTCTAATTGTTCAATTATTTATTTAATTATTTATTTTTCACTGTTTATATATAAAAGGTTGATTTAAAAATTGACATTTAATTAAATTTGGATTTCTTCACTGTTCACTGTTTTATATAAATTTTGAAGCACTGTTCTTTATAAATTACTTTACTGACTCTAATAATTTTTCATATTGTTCACCTCTAACACACACAAACTTCTTAAGAACGCCGCCACATAGATGTAAACTTTGGAGACCACTTTTGGAGAAGTTGCCTCCTCCAAAAGGGTTCCAAACCACACGCGACTACATTTTAGCGACGACCAGTCTCGCGCTTAGCACGTCATTTTCATCGCCGTCATTTACAGATCACAAACTGAAACAAATGCTTGTGACCTGGAGCGACGGGACCGACGTCCTCCCTCTTTGAAGTCTCGAATAACGCTGTTTATTTTAACCCCCGCTGGGCTTTTTCGTTCCCACGAGACGTATCGTACCATATTTTGTCAACCAATATATGGCTTCTAAGATCTACGTCACGACATAATGCGACTTTTTCCTCCGCTGGGCTTCCGCTTTCGCACACAAAGCAGGCTCACTCCAAAATGATCAAAATATTGTATGTTTCTTTAATTTGGGTTTAACTCTTCTATCCGGCGTTTTCGCGAATTTTGGTACAGGGCATCTCCTTTCCCTCTTGACAAGCCGCGTCTTCTCGAATGTCGATGGTGATTGTAGGAGTATTTTGAGGTTTTCTCTCATTTCCGTGTAATTTACTTGTTTTTTAAAATATACAAAACCCCTTTATCCCTTCTAATGGCTTTGCTTTCATATTTTTACATTACGAAATTTTAATATTATTGCAACGTTGTTTGCTAATTCCAATCCTACCCGTTGCAACACACACACACACACACACACACACACATATATAGACAAATATATAGGCCTACAAATTTTCAATCGTTAATAAAATACGTTTTTATTCATCCAATCAAGTTCAAATATATTTTTTAACCCCCGTGACAACCTCCGTCAAATATTGTTGCCCTCCATGACATAACTTCTGCTGTTCACCATTTCCCTCATCTGTATCATCCTCGTCATTGTCTGCTTCAATCTAGTTTCAATGTCGTCAAAATATTCGAAACACTCCTTAAACTTATTAAAACAAACTAGGCTACACGGTCAGTACGCTACACTGCAATCACATTATTTTGCTTACTATGTAATTACTTAAACTGTTCAGAATATCCGGAGATCCCAGGTAGAGGCGGTTAGATCAATGAAATTCATTTTGACATAACCTCTAAATAACCTCTAAATGAAAACGAAACAATTAAGTAAATACTGTCACCGTGCATTACTCTACATTCCAGTCATATGTTTTTGTTTATTTTACAACTACCTAAACTGTTAGAATATCCGCAGATCCGAGTCACAGGTCGGTGGATGAATGAATTTATTTAAACATAACCTCTAAGTGAAAACGAAATAACTAAGTAAAGACCACCACCGTATGGAACTCTACATTCCAGTCAACATTTTTCTGTTTATCTTACAGCTACCTAAACTGTTCAGGATATCTGGAGATCCGAGTCAGAGGTGGCCGGATTAATGTAATTTATTTAAACATAACCTCTAAATAGCCTCTAAATGAAATAACCTCTAAAATGAAACAAATAAGTGAAGATGAAAACAGCTTTTAATGTTAATCGACCGCTATGTTTGGCTTTGAATGTTGGCGTAATTTGATCGTAGAGAGATGTAAAAAGGGAGAGAGTGAGAGTAAGAGATTTACTCATTCTTAAGTGATGACGTCAAGTCGTACCTATTCACTTCTACGTAAAATTTTTATATGATGCGGCTTAAGCATTTAATTACACAACGGTAATTTGTTGTTAAAGATTACATTTTCTTTATTTAATATATTAATTTTTTCAGCACGAGAAAGATTTCGGTGTAACAGACCAATCTAGAGTCATTGTTACAAACAAATTATCAAAATCAAAAGACTGTTGTGATATTTACAAATGATTTATAACGGAAGATATTTTAGTTACTATAAAAAATATTTTTAAACTGTTTTACCCTTACTAATGGAACCTATAATAACAAAACTAAGTTTATTTCGAGGTTAGTTTCTACTCATTACACTCTTAATACAAACGCCAGATTCTAGCTAAGTTCTTAGTACATTGAGTATTAACATACGCATCTCCGTAGATGTAACTATGGATTAAAAGTCTACATCAGGTATTTCTTTATGTATTAACTTTCGATTTATTATATATTTAATACAGTTTTACACAGTTGATCATGAATTTGTTCTCAATAAGGTAAACATATATAAAAACATTGCTGTTCCGCAATCCTTACTAAAATTTGAATAAACACCTTTAAAATTAACTTTTACAACTAGACGTACAGTTTTACACGTCAATGTATGGCTGCATTTTTAACCGAGGAATCCATTGTTAGTGTACATAATTGATGCTTAAGTTGGCAGGACTGTAGAATCAATAATGCACCAACACGCATGGGTTCAGCTCGCAACTTCCCACGGTACTTTGTAGTGGATATTCGGTTACAATTCGTGTGTATAATGTTTCCTTTGATTTTACGACTGTCTCTAGATAGGATTTATACTCGCCTTATATTATTATTTCTGTTGTGCCCCCACATGTTCTAGTAAAGGCATGTGTATTATTGCCAATAGAATGTTATGCCTTGGAAATCTAGGTTAACTTCGTATTAGTATATTATTAATAACTTGCGTGTCTGTCCTATAAAAATTGCCTTCATTCAATTCCTTCTATTAGTTCTCTCTCTCTGACTATATATATATATATATATATATATATATATATATATATATATATATATAAAGAATAATTATTGAATTATATATATACATATATATATATATATATATATATATATATATATATATATATATCTAATAAATTAAAAATATTTCAAAAACATAGATATGGTCGTTTGTAGCACATATGATTTAATTTTGTAAACATATTTTATGAGATAATTATTTTCCTGAAGATGCTGGTACTATTTTATCGGCGAAAAGCTTTGAATAAATATATTCATTAAAAGTAT
The DNA here is from genome assembly GCA_036971475.1 of Prosapia bicincta. Lineage (NCBI taxonomy): Eukaryota > Metazoa > Arthropoda > Insecta > Hemiptera > Cercopidae > Prosapia > Prosapia bicincta. The sequence goes on along the minus strand of JBAIZL010000007.1, from coordinate 7,601,241 downwards.
TCTTGTTTTTGAAATATTTTAAATTTATTAACTATATTACAAGAAAACATATCAACATATTTAATATATATATATATATATATATATATATATATATATATATATATATATAAAGAATAATTATTGAATTTACAATTCAAAGCTTTTTGTTGGCAAACAGTACCAACATCATCAGGAATATTAAACAATTCTTTAATATTTCTGATGATGTTGGTACTGTTTACCAACGAAAAGCTTTGAATTGTAAATTCAATAATTATTCTTTTATTTGTATTTTGACTTATTTCTTTATTAATACACAAGAATACATATTGCTATATATATATATATATATATATATATATATATATATATATATATATATATATATATATTTATCTTATTCAAATTTTCAATCATTTTTAAATACTTTTTTTTCACCTAGTCAATTACAAGAGAATATTTTTAAGCTTGTAGCGGATAACACTTGATGTTAATACAGGCCTTAAAATATTATTTCATAAATTAAATATAATGAATTAATTATAGTTTAATATGGGAGTTCACATGACCCTGGACATCCGCAGCAAGAAGTAAGATAATTCAGCTTCCTTACCACATTATTAAATGTATGATATCGACATCTCGTCAATCAGACAGCGCAGTCAGAAAAACATTTGACAATCTGAGTGGAAGATAAATTTTACATCAAGACATAATTCCAAGAATTCACTTCAATTTCACGTCATTGTAACATTGGAAGTTATACAGAAATTGATCAGACGAGTGAATTAAATTTGTTCTGTATTAAAAGAAAATGTAAATTTATAAAGGATTCAATGAACATTAAATTTGGGGCTGATGTTTGTTTACGGAACGAAGTTAAATGCTTGCAAGAAATAACAAAGTCTTAAATGCGTAGTTTTATATTTTATTTCCATGAATTTGAATTTCCCAAATGAATACTGTATTGGGTATACATTACTACTTTATAGAGTTAGTTAAACCCTTATCCTCTGTTACAGAGGTCCCCCTATAGGTATAGGCTTTTACCATGAGGTCATTTGGTTACATATAGATCATTTAGGACTTTTAACGTACATTTTGTGTGAGGCAGGTTTCAGTTTACTGTCAACTCTTTTTATAAGAACACCAACTTGAAGTCATGTTGTTTGAATTGCCTTAAGAAAGTTTGAAATTAATACGAATTTTTTTACAAAACTGACCACTTGAAAAATGTTTTATCTCTGGATGTAAAGATGAAATAGGAAATAAATTCTTTGCTAAAATACACATACAGGCGCGCGCGCATACACACACTACACACACACAGGCGCGTGCGCGCCCGCACACACACACACACACACACACACACACACACACACACACACACCCACACACACACCCACACACACACACACACACACACACACACACACACACACACACACACACACACACACCCACACACACACACACACACACACACACACACACACACACACACACACACACACACACACACACACACACACACACACACACACACACACACACACACACAC